>NW_010584375.1:398908-418085 GCF_000705375.1 Tinamus guttatus | reverse complement strand
TGCTTGCCCGTGCTGTCTCCGGCAGGTTACTTCATGACCTGCTCCTGCTTACGCCGTCTTCCCAGAACCGGGCTCACGGGGCAGAGGTAGGGGCTGCAGAGCGATGTGTCGCAGTCTGCTGGACCAAGCTGGCCGCAGTGTGCCGGGGCACCTGCTGCGGCCCCATGGCACTACCAGTGTGTTAGCTCTGTACAGGCAGTGTCCTCTGAAACCTGGAAGCGTGGGAAATACAGGACGTGGTCAGCCACTTGTCCCTGTGCATCCTCGGAGAAGCGGCAAACTGTGCTGGGGAAATCTTTGGGCAAAGCCCAAAAATCAGAATGACTATTTTCAGGTCTGCGCTGAAGCTCTTTCCGAGTTAGGAGCTGTGATACCTCATCAGCACGTGCGTATACACTAATTGCTTTGTTTTTCGTGTACGCTGCCTGTTTTCCTGCTGCCAGGAGATCACAGGTTTTGTTTTGTACACGCGGCTTTGGAGCGAGGCATGTTCGTATTTAGTGTTCCCCACTCAAAGTGGGATTAGCCATCTGACCTGTATGATCCCAGTCCTCTCTGTGCTGGGCTGCTGGACTTTTGGTTATCAAGGTCCAAGTTAGTCAAATGCAAAAGATTTATTCTTCTCCCCAAATTCTTGCTTTTTATATATAGTTATGATAATGCACAGTGAAATCAATAATCACTTTTTTGTTTTCTTAAAAGTGCTTTCTAGGTACTTGTAGTCTATCAAAATAATTTTGTTGTGATTAGAAGTTCTTGCTTCAAGTGATATTTGTTCTACTTCAAAAGGAAATTGGAAGTTTCTTGTTTAATCTTGTAATCCAGGATTACAGAACATCCTGAACTTTTTTTTTATATATGTATATATAGTAACAGGTCTGCTTTAATTAGAAAGGTTCTAATACTGATTAAGGCATTAGCCAAACTGGAATCCTCCCATCTCTCAATGAAATTATGAGAGTACTGGGAGAACTATTTAGATAATCGCAGTTACAGAATATTTCATTAAACCACGCACGGTCAGCCTTAATATGATAAATGCTCAATACACAAAATCCTGACCTTTTGAGACCCAGCAGATGATTTCCTTTCCCCAAGCAGCATGTGATCTGTGTAGCAGATCCTGCAAATCCTCACCTGAGCAGACCTGAACTGATGAGGTTAATAGTGTGAATAAAGAGTGGAAGATGAAGACCCGTGCAGGGCACAAAACGAGCCTGGATTATAGCTTCATCAGATGCATTCTATTTAATGTCAGTTAAGATTAAAAGCACCAGTTACTGCATGCAGTGCCAGTCAAAGTGATGATCTAGGTGGAGGGAGCCTGAGGAAAAGCAAAATACAGAAATGAAAAGGGAGAAGATGTGATTTGCTCCCTTGAAAGAAAGAAAAAAAAAAAAGCCCCAGTTAACTGTAAGATAAATTAACCAAATCAGATAAAGGAAAAAAAAATACAATGTCTGTCCAAAGTGATAAAATATTAATGGATAAAAATGATTTTTTCCACTTTATGAAGAATGACAGTTTTCAAATCCTGTGCTGTGTACATTGAAAAAGATTTTCTGCTCAGTAGCTCAGATTTTACAATTTTACTGTGGCCATTTAATCAACTAGGTCTTTAATTTGTATGTGTTGTGTTTCTGGAAATGTTTTGGACTCCAAAATAGCGAATTTCCACATTAAAAACTTAAAAGATGTGGGTTTTCTTTGTGTGTGTACAATTAGCTTAAGGTATTAATAAAAAAAAAAAAGTAGGTAGCTGCATCTAATGATTTTTTTTTTGAGTAATCTGAACCATCTGCCTCTAGATATTAAGGAGTTCACTACTTTAATCCAGATTATGGCTGACAAACTGGTTTTGGCATTCACGTTTCACTAGCATTGTGCCCTTGAAGAGCTGCTGTGGCTGTAGTAACTCCCTTACTTTTAATTGTGGGTTTTGAAAGCGTTTCTGATTCACTTTGGCATTGCTGTGGCCCTTTGCTCGTAGCTTTTTTTTTCTTTTCTTTTCCTTCTTTCTTTCTCTTCTTTTTTTTTTTCCTTGCAAAGAAGATGGCCTTCCTAATGAAAAGTATGTTGAGCAATCAGGTAAAGAATTTGGGGCTTGGAGGTGGAGGGGAAGAAAACAAAGAAGAAAGCACGCCATCCGACCCAGCCGCGGCCGCAGGGATGACCAGGGAAGAGTATGAGGAATACCAAAAGCAAGTGGTTGAGGAGAAGTGAGTACCTGTTCCTTATTGTCAATATTGGGCTGATTTCCTCGTGACTTTGTTCAGATAAGAATAAATCAGAAAGAGCCAAACATCCTCCTCTCTTCCCCCTTTTTAAACATAAGAGAGTAAGACAAGAGAGTGCTTTTGCTAACAAGATTTTCAAAGATAAATGTGCACAAATGGAGAAACAAAATATTATGTTTTCCCCCTTTCCCCTCTTCTTCCAACCCTTCTACACGCCTTGACATACTGGATTAATTGTTACTTCGGTTTGCCATGCCTCTTTTTTTTTTTTCTTTTTTTTTTTTTTCCTCCATAGATACCAGGCTGGCAATATAGCAATAGCTAATGCTAAAATGTATATACTTTTTTTTTCCTCCTACAACTCTGCTGAGGATACTTCAAATATATATATTTTTTGTCCATAGTTATATGGCAGAAACAAAGAAGTAATGACCATTATTTTAAAAAGGTGATATTTATCTGAAGAAATTTTTCTTATGATGGTTAATATTTTTGTAGTTGCACTCTCAGATTTTTTCCCAAAATCTGCTAAATAAAGCACAACTTTAAACTGTTTGATTAAACCTCAGGTATTTTATTTCGTCTATAACTATGATCATTAACCGTTCCCTGTGTTTAAATATCAGAACAGAGATAAAATAAAGATTTTTTTTAACATGCAGGAGTTTAAATCATGTGTAATTATAATGAAAGCAATTGATTTTTAAATCTCAGATGCATCTGTCCCTCTAATGATCAATTACATAATGGTTGTGCAAATCCTTCATTTAAGATGATTAGAGGTGAAAGGTTAATGACCGGCGGTACTTATGAGGTATCCAGATTTGTATTTAGCAGTAGTCATTTTTGTCACAAAAACCTTGAATAAGTATCACTTGTTTGGGGGGAAAAAAAGTATGGAATGTTTAGTTACAATTTTTCCAAGGGATGTTTAAAAGACAAATAGTGCCCTGCCCGCAGGAAGGTGAGAGCCATAAGCAGAGCCCTGGCCAGGGCTCGCCCTTTGGCACGTGGCCATGGGCCGCCCTGGCCCTGCACTTTGCAGATGCACAACTTAAACATATAACCTAATCAGGAATTGTGTGGCAGCATTCTTAAATCGTGAATAAGTGCTTTTCCTAAAACTGTCTGTGGTACTCATTTCCACAGGTTATTTTAGAAGAATGAGTGGGTTCAGAGAGACTGGACAAATCCGTAGATGACAGAGGCCATCTTGACCTATAAAGCTAATGAAGTAGAGCCAATTTCCAGCTCAAGTAGTCCCTAAATCACAGACTGAGGCGCTGGGCAGCTATGGCACAGGATACTTACCCTATTCTTGAATTCCCCCTCCAAGTGTCTATTACTGCCTACTGCTGGGTATTGCTGTCAAATAGTTGAACTTTTTGTTCAGAAAGACCAAAAAGAGGCAGGCCCAGAATGCCCATTCTGGCAGTATGTTGTGTTTCTATACACTATGGAGCACGTTGTGTCTGTAGAATGGGAGTGCTGGAGGGTTCTGCAAGGGCCTGGCAGAATAAGCAAGAAATGGACCTAACTTCTGTGCATAACACTGGGATCGCTCCTGATAGAGTGCAGTGTGAGCTAGCATGGGGCTGTCTGTAGGTGAGCCATGCTGGCTTCTCTTCTTTTTTTGCATGACTTGCAGGAGATGCTCTAGGGTCAAGCTTGTGATCCACGAAGTCCAACACTTGTGATATTACTTTAATAGCAACTCATTTTGTGTCTTTAGAGAAGCTATATAACTTTGGGAATAGCTGCTGCATATGGCTTCCTGCAGCTGAGGGATTGGTTCAAAGTAGAAGATGGCATTTTGTTGTTAGTGTTTTATTGGTATTCTGAAGACACCTCTCTCTCTCTTTTCCAGGATGGAAAGAGATGCAGCATTTGCACAAAAAAAGGCAGAGCGAGCATGTCTGAGGGTTCACCTGAGAGAAAAGTACAGGCTCCCTAAGGTAAGCCATAGTCCATGGTCCATCTGGGTTAATGATGGATGTTGAAGCAGCTCAGCTCTGAATGCAACAAAGCACCTTTGGGGTTTCTGCTGCGGCTCGGGAAAAACAGATCAGACCAGAGCTCTGTTTTTCACTAGGACTGCAACCCCTTTCTTACCACTTGGTAGATAAATCTCCTGGAAAGATCTTTGCAACCCTCCTTGCTGTGGTCAGCTCCAAGGCAGGAGACCAGGCAAGATGAACCTCTGGTCTGATCCCTTCTGACAATGAATGTGCACGCTCTTAACTCATCAGTCTGTAACTGTTAAGTAAAATAATTAAAAGCAAATAAAAAAAACCTGGAAACTTCTTCCACAAGCTTTAGCTGGTATTAGCAGAACAGCCTGAGCTTTGATTCTGCAACAGCAAAGTTGAGCTTGAAGCTGATCTTAGTGTGGCTGTGGAACGCCCCAAATTTCTGGGCAGAGTCCCTGGACATTGCTAGCAGGATGCCCTCAGCTGCAGAAATGAAGGGACGATGTGCAAGATGCTTCTGCTGAGGGATAAAGGTGCAGGAGGGATCTGTCCTCTTGATCCTGCTGAGAGGACAGTGGCTGGCAGAACATCTGGGTGGTCCTTCAGCTGGCTGTGCTTGGCAGATACTGCAGAGTGCTGCCAGCCCCCTGACAGCAGAGCCTGGGAAGGCCCTGAAGGCTGGTGAAAGCAGGAGATTGCAGAGCTGAGGGCTGCCTGGGCAGACGTCCGTGCTGCCTTCGTGTATGTCCCAGGGGTTGTGTGATTCTGGGAACAGGGGACAGCTTAAGACCTGTCCCTGCCGTGGCAGGTGGAGGATGAGTTTGTGCCCTGCAGTGGGAGCCTTCACTTTTGCTAGAACCTGGGCACCATCGGTCCTGCTCCTGCCATGTGTACATGGACAGCAAAAAGGTTTATTTCTGAAAAGACTTTAAAGACTCAGGTTTGGGCAGGCTCCTTGTTCAGTTTGTTTAAATATCATGCAAGTTATCACAGGAATTACTAAAATTTGAATAGTCGTAATATATATGCTATTAAACAGCCATTAGCTTTGTCAGCCCTCCACTTCTGATTAAAGACTCCTGAAGAGACTTACTCTTCCAGCTTAGTTGAGGTGCCCTTTGGGTATAGTTATGTCACAGGACATCATGTTATGACCATGTCATCGGTGCTTCCTCGGCATTTTCAATTTTCAATTCTAGCACCTGCAAAGGAAGGTGCTTTACTGAAATGAGGAAGAAAACATGAAGGGTTACACAGGTAGCATAAGTCAGGATAACGTCAGCGACAGGGCCTGTGACAGGGCCTATGCCCTTCACTGGGCATCAGTTACCTGGAACAAAATTTTATCTGTTCTTCCTCTTCCCGGAATACTGATTTTACTTCTGTGAAATGACTTCTGCTCTAAAGGCCAGTCCACAGTCCAAAATTACCAATCGGAGTCATTGAATACAAGGAAAATAGCTGTGCAAGCATTTCCTTTTGATGTATATCATACAACTGGGTTTAAAGGGAATGTCTTTTTCTTTGATTTTTTAGGAAGTTGTTCATGATACTTTTAATGAAAAAATTATAACAATTTGCAGTTTAACAAAATTTTGAGATTTCTCCAACAGTGTTCTTTTCTGGAAAGAAAGTTTCCTACAGTCATTGTAAAAGATATACATAATTCTAAATTGGTGATGGGATTTGATGTTCTGGAAATTTTGATGTGGCAAAATACCACACAGATGTTTTCCTACAGAAATACTTGTTTGTGGGGGAAAAAAATCTGACAAACCCAATTAGAAATATTAGACCTCTTTGCAAAATGACCTTTTTCTTGCCTTTTTTAGCACAATGAAAAATTTAACTTGGCCAGAGTTATTAAAATACTGAATATATTTGCTATCCTGCCTGATCTTTGACCCTAATAAAAAGTGTGGAAAAATTAGTCGACATTTCTTAGCAAATTGGTCTCTGTGGTTTTTTGTTTGCTTTTTCAAAGATACCCTATCAAAGATTGGTCCTGGGAGTTTGTCTTTTAGTGGAACTCAAGTCAATGGGATTCAGCTCAAAAGGATTTCCTTCATGTTAAGATGATCTACCCTGCTTTCTTGTACCTAATCTGTATTTTATATGAACCAAAAAAAAAAAAAAATCTGTTTGAGATTATTTTGAAACTGGGAGCAAGAGCCCAGAGCAAATGAATCAAAGGAGAAATCCTAGTATAAGTTGCCAGCAGAGAAAGTTTCATAGCATTCCTAGTATCTCAAAGACCTCATATCTCTGCTACCTTCTCTCACAGCAATTAATCTTTCCAAATTTCTTCTCCGCTTGTCACTTGTCATGTTCCATAAAAGAAGCTCGTGAATGAAGAGGGGTCCTTCCACTCACTCCTGTCTGCATCTGCAGGGCTCTTGTTTTGGTTGTCTGTCCATGGGCAGAGGGCTTAATGGCACCACTTGCTCCCTTCCTGCATCTAAAGGGAGTGCGGGGAGAGGATGGGGCCAGATTCTGCTCAGTGGTGCCCAGCAATAGGATGAGAGGCAACAGACTGAAACACAGGAAATTTGTCTGAACATGAGGAAAACCTTCTTGTCTGTGAGGATGGCACAGCCGTGGAACAATTGCCCAGAGAAGTGGTGTCTCCATCCTTGGAGACATTCAAAACGCATCTGCAGGCCATCCTGTGCCAGATGCTCCAGGTGACCTTGAGCAGGCAGTTGAACTAGGTCATTTCCAGAAGATCCTGATAGCCTGTTGAGCTGCCCATTGAAGCATCAGAAATGGCAGAAGTAAAGGACTAGTAGATGCACAATTAAAAATTGGAAGACAAAGCTGCGAAAGCTCAGAAAGTGCTTATATTATGTAAATATGGGTTATGGATGGTGTGATTTTTCTGTGGAGCTGTAGGTTCTGATGCTAAACCTGAGCCGTCAAAGGCCCTCTAGTGCCAGTTTCATAAAATTACAGTGCCATTATGTGAAAAACACCTTTCTTTGCTTGAATCTACCTTGTGGTTTAAGGTAAAATTATACTATCTGCATTTAAAAAAATGGCAGACCTAATTCCTAATTGAGGATTAAAATACTTTTGTCTAGTTTTGATTTTTTTTTTGTAATGATACCCTTGCAAACTGTCTTTCAACCAGAGAGAAGTGTGTATATAGAGAGTATTGTAGAATCTTTTGAGACAGGAACTATGAGGGGAAGAAAAAAAAAAAGGCAGCAATAGAAAAATTGGAGAAAGCCTCGTTTAAGTTACGTCACCTAGTCCTTCCCCTCAGTGTATGTGTTAAATGAAACTTTTGTAAGCAAATCTGCAGTTTTATGTAATATTGCAGATGAACAACTCTCCTTCAGATTATTTAAAATACAAACGACCTTAACTTGTACAATTTTTAATCTTCCAAAAAGAAGCACTGTTGCTAACCTACAGCTTCTACTTTGACTGGAAGGAATATACCCCCTGTCCCATCCCTGGTTTATTGTAGGTTGTCAGCAAGGCCCCACGCTTGCTTGTATTTAACCTTTGCTGTCCTTATGACTGCTCAGAAGTGCTGGTATCGCTCTGACCCCTTTGCAGCAGTTCGCGCTACAGGCCTGAGCAAAGCAGATGAACTGTGTGTCTTGTCTGGGCACAGCACGTCGCCAGCCGTGGTGGAAGTGCAATACCGGTTCCGTGCGTGAAGTGGCTTTTGTCCCTGCAGCTGGTGTGCTAAGGGGTAGACACTCGCCAAGCTATGGTTTGGTTCCATGAGGTCTAGATAGGTGCAGTCCCTCCCCAGCTTGCCTCAGGACAGTGTCCATCTAGAGAAGGGCATGCAGGACCAGCGCAGATGTGTGTGAGCTCTGAACACGGCCAGGGTCTCTATCGGAAAATGGGAAAGGGGGAAACAGTCCACCCTGCCCTTCAGGCACTAGCTGTGGTTCACTACTAGTAGTGGGTGCTTAGCACGGTGACAAGGGAAGAAAGAGGCAAACATACCCTGAGGGCACATTTAATTACAGAAAGATTAGTTATGCAAAAAAAAATGAAGTACAAGATTTTAAGTGGTTGATTGGATTATAGGTCTAAATCTCTAAATGCTAGTATTTTACTTAGCAGATGGGTAGGAAGATCATCAGACTTTTTCCCTAGGCCTTGTTTTCCCTATGGAGGCACACATTGAGCCAGCTACTGCACAGCATTTCCCTGCGGCACGAGCACCTCCTGTGAGCTCCGGCTTTATGTCCAAAAGGGGCAAGTTTTAAAGGCTTAAGAGCAGTCAGATGCTCAGCTCCGAGCTGCGAGTCAGTGCGTCTCCCACCAGCAGCACTTTGATCCTGCGATGGCATCAGGAGCTCTAGCCACCCTCAAGTGACCTCTCACAAATGCGCTGCTACCTTGGAGTGCCCCAGAAGTTGCAGTGGTGATTGGCTTTGTCTCCAGTGGGATTTTGACTCCAGAATACAGAAACGGCTACTTGGGGCCAAGCTTACAGTGCCAGCAGGGCTTGATCCTAGGTAGGGCTCTAGGGAGGGAGGGACTCCAGGCTCACAGAGACACTAAGTGAATGCTTTGCTGTGCTGATTTGCAGCAGAAGCAAGTACATTTTGCAGGATATGTGTACGTTCTTTTGCATTTGTGTTTCTACTTACAGAGAATTTCTTGTCTGAAAGTCTGCTTTCTCTTCTTTCTCCATAAAAACGTTATATCAAGAAAAAAGCAAATTATTGCATACACACTAAATGGCTGTAAAAACTGCAGTTCTCTATGATATAACATTACAGCAACAAAATGCTCTCAAATCTGTAATTACGTAGTCCAGCTGCATTAATTATTTTGAAAAGAGGCTAGTTCCAGGTGGGACAGAAACTCTGAATACGACCAGTTTCGTTTCCTATCACAAGTGGTAAATGGAAACATGAAATCCAGACTAAGCAGGGCCCCTTTTCAGTGCAAAATCTAAAGCTCTGTGGTATCTAGGCCAGATTTATAAGAGAAAGCAGAACCTTAATGAACCTTAATCCTATTAACAGAATTGTCAACTTGAGTTTGTCATGAGAAAGATGATTTTATCCGTGAGACATTTGGATAACTTTTATTGGATGACTTTTGCCTCCCCAGTGTATTTAGTGCATCACCTCCATACAATGCTCACTGCGTCATTACTGCCTGTTTTGCACTTTAATTTTTGTTCCACGCTGCAAGCTGCTTTCGTCCATCTGGCCAGCTTGTGTGCGAGTTGTTCTTCTGCTAACAGTGCAGGGCAAAGTGGGCTCCTGATACCTAAGATAAGGTGAAAAGAGATGTTGTATCATAAGTTGTCCTGCAAAAGCTAGTCCTTGGAGTCAACTCTGGGTCCAGTTAAGTAAAGGCTTTCATCTGATCTACCAATGACTCCAATAGCTATGCTGTTACCTTGAGAAGCTTCATGTCTAAAATCAAGAATGTCAGTAATAACAAGTAAATGTAGGAGGGAAAGTCAGCAAGGAAACGAGGTGTCCTGGTGACTGCATCTTTATGCCACATCAATCAAAAGGGAGCTGGAAGCCACTTATTTGGGAGACGGGGCTTGCCCACGCTGGCCGTGCCCTGGCCAGGGGATGCGGAGCTGCCGCCTCGGGCCGCAGGGGGCAGGGCCCGGCCCCCCATGGGCCCAGCGCTGCTGTTGGGCGGCAAGGGCCACGGTCCCTCCTGAAGAGTCCACGGAGCACGCAGCTGTCTGCCCCTCTCCTGAGGGATGTGCCCTGGATGCGGCTTTTCTCCCCCTTGTCTCCATCACTTCTGCGTCCGCGTTGGGGCCACAGGGAGCTCAGACCCTGCCCTCACTTGCCATGAGGACCGTCGGACACGGTGCGTGTCTAGCACGGCAGCCCTGCCCCGGGCTGCCTACAGGGAGTGCTCAGAGCTGGGAAAGGTCACCTGCATTTTCATGTAAACACCAAAGCAACAGGAGAGGAGCTGATAATTCTCAGAAGCAGGAGGAGCAGCTGCATGCATCCTGCGTGCTCCTTGGCTGGCTCCTGAGAGCCTGCCCTGTTGAAGCTCACTCTAGGCCTCCTCGAGGCCAGGCTGAAGGCCCCTGCGAGGAGGACATGGGTGGGATTGCAGCGACCTTAGCAGAACTGTTCTGGTGTAGAGCACGTCTGAGCGTCCTCCTCTTGGTCAGAGATCACTTTGAGCCTCAAACTGCTGTGTACCATGTCTCGAACTCCAGTGTGGGGGGAGCTTCAGTGTAGCACTGTCCAAACATCCTCCTTCATGTCTCAGAGCAGTCTGGTGTGTGCCATATGCCATTGCTCCAGTGCACAGTAGTGTGCAGTGAGGGTGTCCCAAGGGTGGGGAATGTTCCACTGGCTGCTTGACAGGACGGTTTGGGCAATTAACACAGTAGCTTTTACCATCATCTTCACTGCTGCTGGGAGGGTCTCAAAACGGTTGACTCCTCTGAGAGCCAGGGCTGGGTGATTGGAAGCTTAATGTGTTGCTCCTGCAACACAGTTAATGACCAATCCTTGTACTGGTTGTGATGCTGCTTCCAGGTCCCAAAACCTGGTGGTGACAACCCAGAGCTGAGGGACTAAAAGGTGGCCTTGCTCCTTTAAGCGCATAGCAGTAATGGTCATGGTGCACTGCTCCATATCCTTCGTGAGAGATATGGGGGGAAATTGTGTTAAAGGGAAACACAGTTATCACAAACATAGTGCTGTACAAACACATATGAGTGTTCTGCCATCAAACGGCATGGTCTGCAACTCCTTGCTACAGCCTGGGCCTCTGCAGCCATTGCTTGAGCATGCGCTTCCATTCATCCCGACATTCGTTCATTCATCCATTCGTGCAGACTCGGGACCCCTACTCACTCCCAAAAACACCTCCTGCTGACAGCATCGCTGCTTATTCATATCAGGCCTTTGCTGCTGTCATGCTTCATTTTAGAGATGTAATGAGGCATTAATGCTTATCTTTGATGTGTGAACTGTGTCAAAATATGCCGTTCTTATGCACACTGGATCCATCAGAATCCACTGCAAAATGTGAACAAAATCGCCATTGTTTGGAAAATTGACCCAGCCGCACTGATGAAGCATTGGAGGCTGTCAGGAAGCGGCGCTTGCTGTCTCGCAGCCCTTTAATTGCTCAGCCAGGTCCTTCTCTTGCCCCGGTGCTTTCTCAGACCCACTCGTGCTCTGTCCTCTTTTGTTGTTCAGGTCTCCTACTGCCCCACTTAGCACTGCAGCAGCGCGCTGGTTATGTGCCAGCCTGCCCTGGCTCTTCCTCTTGCCCTGGAGATGCCAACCAAATACCTAGATAGGGCTCAGACTCATGGAAGACGGAGACATTTTTTCCATTAATTCTTTTCTGCGTTCCTTTGCACTGCAGGTTTGTTTTATGGGAAGCTCTAGATAAGAGGGACTTCATGCAAAGTCCCGGGCTGGTGAGGAGTTTCTTCAGGGTTCACAGGGGCGCTGGACAGCTTTTTGGATGAGAGTGGGTCCAAAATCCTTCTTCATGTCTAGCTGCTAAAATGCTCAGTCTCCGAGCTGGAATGTTGTTTTAATATGAAATGTTGTTTTGTTTGGGTGTTCTCTTTTTGACTTGCTTTGAAATCAAGAGTATATGAAAAGTAAAAGCAGTAATAAGACCTTCCATGATGAAATTCAAAAGAAGGGTAGAAGGAAGAGTGCCTAGAATGAAACTGGAATGTCTAGCAGAATGCTGGTAGTGCACAAGAGCTGTGGGATCTGTGACGGACTCTGACACACTTGGCCTCCTCAGGTCCATGCAGAGATGAGTGTGACACCGACCTGCACGTTCAGCCACTAGTGCCAAAGCAGGCTACAAAACTGATAAATAAAACTCAGGGGCTCCTGGGCTTGTGTTAGAGATAGGGCTACACTTCACATTAAGCAAAATATATGTAATTTAGTAGCTCAGATTCACAACTTGCTAGCTACTATTTATTTTGTCTTCCTGACTGTCACAAAAATGGCAATGTGAAGGCACACTGCATGCTTGCTTTGATGTAATAAAATACTGAATGTCCTCGGTGGGTTGAATGACAGGAACCCAGCAGTAGCCTGCACAGAAATGGCAGATGTGGGTGATTTTCTAAAGGTACTGTAGGGACGGGCCTGGGAACAGGACAAGGACAAGGGACAGGACGTGGCATTTCATGTTGTGCCACAACATGGCCGGGGGCAGCCTTGCCAAGGATGCAGCTCTGGGCCACATCACAGAGCAGGCTGGTGCACCAGCAGGCCAGGGCCAAGCATTAAAATAACGTGCGGTGGGATCATGGCAAAGATTTCTAGAAATGGCAGGGGATGCTGCAGGCATCAGTGTTAGCCCTACTGAAACCATTCAAGGAAATGCAGCTGGCACTTCTTGTGAAAAAGGTTACCACTGGGATGGATCCCAAGCGACCCATGGTTGATGTTCACTGAGCCCCTGAATCCAGGAGTCATGTGTAAAAGCTCTGACTGAACAATCTGTGTATTTGATTTGATGCACAGCCCCCTCCATCCCCATGCAACCCAAAAAACCCTCAGTGGTAGCTGCTTTGGGTCTAGCAGAAACAGAGTACTGCCAAATAGTCATGCATGGTTCCTATTTCCCGTATCTGTGTTTGTGTCAGAGCGAACTAGATGAGAACCAAATACAGATGGCAGGAGATGACGTGGGTTTGCCAGAAGACCTTCAGAAAATGGTGGCAGAAGACCAGGTGGAGGAAGAGGACAAGGACTCTATCCTGGGGCAGTTGCAGAGCCTCCAGAACATGGACATGGACGCCATCAAGGAAAAGGCTCAAGCAACCTTCACGGAGATGAAGCAGGCGGCCGAGCAGAAATGCTGCGTGATGTAGAGGAGGTGCCGGCTCGGCGGGGCCCATGGCCCCTGCCTGGCCGAGGTGCCACTGCAGGGAGGGATGTGAGCGCCACGGCAAAGGGGACGAGGGGAGAGAGAGAGAGACACGGTGAAACTTTGGGGGCAAAAATTAGGTCCCGCTATAACATAGTGCTGAGCTAGAACTTAGAACTGATCTCCCTCCCTCCCTCCCTCCCTTTGTTTTCCTTCCTTCCTTTGTTTTCCTTCCTTCGTTCGTTCCTTCCTTTGTCTTCCTTCGTCTTCCCTCCTTCCTTCCTTCTTTGTCTTCCTTCCTTCCTTCCTTCCTTCCTTCCTTCCTTCCTTCCTTCCTTCCTTCCTCCCTCCCTCCCTCCCTCCCTCCGTTTCTCCCTCCCTTCCTGCTTCCTTCTTTCCTCCTTCCTTCCCTCCTCCCCGTCTCTGTCCCAAGGAAAAAAAAAGGCTTTATAAGCAATTATTTGGGGAAAAAAATGTGCCTTTTTCCATTTTTCAAAAAGTTCTCAGAAATGCTACTCAATTTATTTTTTAACTGAAACTGTGCTTCTGATGCATAACATATCTGTAATCACCCCTTAATACAGTTTTCGGAGAACACACACACACACACATATATATATATAAATAAATACACTAAAGCTAGTATTCAAATATTGAAGTGTTCTGCAAGCATTGTTTTTGATGTTCTGTTACGCTTTGCTGTCTCTGCATTGAGTGCAGCGTAGGGCGGCACATTGGGCACGTGGGAGCTGCAGGGCCCACAGGCAGCAGGGCTGGGGGCTCCCGGCCAGGGCACTGAGCGCGAGGAACCCCCTGGGTCTGCCTCACGTGAGCTCAGACCTTGTGTGACAGCGGCTGCCCCCTGCTTTGCCACTATTTGTGCCAAATTCTGGGGCTTCTGGTGCCAGCAAACAACTGGCACAGGCTAGGTGCATTTATTCCTTGGGTCCTGCCGGGCTCCTCATCCCGAAGGGAAGATCACGGCTCCTCCAGCCTTCAGGCTGTCTGGGTCCATGGAGCAGCTGGTTCAGGTTGAGCCCAAGCAAAGTTTTCTTTACCGATGTTCACGTTTTTCCTAGGGGAAAATCCAGGTGCTCAGACCTGCACAAAGAGCTGTGCACAGAGCTGCGCGCAGCACCACGCACCTGGCCCTGCTCCCAGGCCTGGGTCTCCCACACAGTGAAGGCACGGGCAGGTCCCCAGGAATCTGGATGTGAACGACACTAGGAAATGAGCACAGGTAGCACCGGCCCACCAGACTCTGAAACACTCTCTCTCTCTCGATCGCTTTTGCTCTCTTGCTGTTTCCACCCAACCAAGTTAATATATTCATTTAAAATGAATAAATGCAATAAATATGGTTTGTCTTGGTCTTTCTTTCTTTCTTTTTCTTTCTTTCTTCTCTTTCTCTCTTCCTGCTCTGTGCTGTCACTTGTCTGCACAGGGCTGCGTCCCAGCAACCTGTCCCATGTCTCCTGAGCACCTTATTGCCCATGTCAGTCCTGCTCAGGGGTCTCTTGGGGACTCTGGTTCTGCTCGCCCTGGGAGGACATGGCTGTCTCATCAGCTGCCACCACTATCATCTTGCACTGCTGCAGGTGGCAGAGGCTCCGGCCTCAGTGGCAGCTCCAGGTGGGATGGCTCTGGGCTGGATGGATGTGGGCTCTAGGTGAGATGGTTCCAGGTGGAATAGTGGCTCCAGCCTGGATGGCAGCTCTGGGCTGGATGGCAGCTCCGGGCTGGATGGTAGTTCTGGGCTAGATGCATGGTGGCTCCAAGCCCAACGGTGGCTCTGGGCTGGTGGCTTCGGGCACTCCCGGGCAGAGGCCATGCTGCCTGGAGACACCTTGCTGGTACACGCACAGGGTCACGCTGGTCCCTGTCACCCCCAGGCCTGGGCAGCACTGGGAGTGACACACACTTGCCCCAGACACCTCTGTGGTGGCTCCTGCTCACCTGGCCAGTCGCCCAGGACACAGGAAGGACCGAAATCCCCACGCTGGGGAGAGCTCCAGCCCTGCAGTGCCTCTCCTGGATCTCCGCCAAGCCTGAGCAGGGTCCTCGCGCACAGGGGCCATGGGCAGGTCCATGTTTCCCCTCCGGCCTTCCCAGCACATCCTGGTGTCTCTGGGAATTGCCCCTCCCCAGCCCAGGTGGCTGCCCCAGTGGAAATGGACTTTAGCCGTGGCAGCTCCTGCTCCAGCTCCTGGCCCTGTGTCACTTCCAGGACACCCTCCTGTGCCGCCATCACTAGAGCAGCTGCTGCTGGGACGGGTCGCACGGGACGTGCAGGAACCCTGCAGGCAGCAGTGCCAGAGCGTGAGGACAGATCCATCTCCCTCATCTGGGGCTGGCAGAGCACACTGCAGCCGAGCCTCCTCATCCACAAACTGCAGGGAACACAGCCGGGGCTTTCACCCTCCGAGTTAAAGTGTGCCTAGGACAGCCTGGAAATCTTATTGAAAGCATCTGTGGGTTTAAAGGAGCTAATTAAATTCGTCAGTGCATATAGGATCAGCATTTTCATGGTTTAAAGGGTCAAAGGAGAAAGTACAACCAGAGTCACCAAACAACTGATTAATGAGAGCCCACGAATACTGGGGAGGGCACGGGGCTGCAGTGGGTCCCGCGGGCAGGAGTTGAGCTCTGACGTCTGCCTCCGCTATGGCACCCGCAGGGCGGCACCTGCCACAGGAGCGTGGCCCTGCGACGCTCCTTAGCTCCTTCACTGAACACCCGTGTGCCGAAGGAGTCTGGACCACCGAGCCAGCACTGGGCATGCGTGGGGGTGTGTGTGTGCATGCCTGTGTGCACCTGTACATGTGCATATACGTGTGTGCATGTAAGGTCTATCTGTGCGTGTGCGTTTGTACACATGTGTGTGTGGCACAGCCAAGGAGCAGATTAAAGGCGCTGGGTCACGTGGGAGCTGCTGCTAGGGGGAACCTACCTGGGATTTGGGTTCTTACAGCTAATAGGATCGCTAGAGCTCAAAGTCGTCATCCCATCAAGATAAACGTCTCTGGTGCCCAATTTTAAGCAATCCGAATTCAATTAGGCTAATTGGAAAACAAGTAAAGAAGGATTGTGTTAATATAGCCTTACAGCACGAACCCCTGCCCCCTCCCGGCCACCCTCCCTCCAGGGCCAGCTGAGCGCTGGGAGCCCAAGCCCAGGCCCTCGGCTGCCAGGACACGCGATGCCCCCATGGGCAGCAGCGCCAGTGCGCTGAACCCGGGCTGATGATGCACTGTGCTGCAAGGCACTGTGCTCAATTACATCGTGTTGCATTGCACTGTGCTGCATTGCACGGTGCGGGACTGCACTGCAGGGCACAGCACTGGCCTGCACAGCTCTCATGGGGTCCCTGTGAGCCATAGAGCTCCTCCGAGGTGCTGGAGCTCTCCTCTGGCCAGAGGAAGCCAATGCTCAAGAGCCCAGAAGCAGAGGTGACTGCCACGGTGTGCGTGATGAAGTGGTGATGGAGGAGGCAGCAGTTCCCTCACACCTTGTGCTTCCAAGCAAACACTGACCAGACTTGCTGGGGTGAAAGAAATGAGCAAAGCCAGAGCATGCGGTGCTTAATCTGTTGGATGATGAATATGGGGCAGGGCGCAGTCCCCGCTGGGTCCCTCCCTCACCGCCTCCTCCCTCTCCCCGCTCTCCTTTGCTGCCCAGCCTCCCAAGTCCTGCTCCCTGCCTGGCTCCAGCTCAGAGCTCCCGGCTGCGTCTTGGGCCCATGTGTCCCCTCTGCAGGCATCTGCTCTGTGAGGCAGCGTTTATTTGCGCTGACAGAGAGGAAGGACTGGGAGAGAGGAAGGAATAATACGTTGTTCTATAGTGGGGCTTTCGTTGTGCCAGATAATATCCCATGCACATGACTCAACAGGATGAAAACTATTCCCATGTAGCTGCATCTTCCATTCACAGGAAGCAGGTATAGGAGACAGCTGTGCCTCAGCCATTTCCATCTCCAGAATCTTTGTTAGCTTCTCCCCCAAATTACAGCAATAATTAGTGCAATAACACAATGCAAAACGCCTAACAGCTGTAACAGATGTGTGGGAGCACCTCCTGGAAAGGCGAGTAATTTACCCCAGCAACTTGATTCCCCTGATGGATGTGTTCACATCCGATCCTGCCTGCTCCTGTGCATTTCTAAGGAGAAACGGTCTTGGTGAAGCTGCAAAGTGCCATAATACCAATTTCTGAGGTTTCGCACAAGCATGAGACCCGTCAGAGGACTTGGTGGCCGCAGGAGATTTAGCCAATGATCAGCGCACAAGATGCAAGTCCAACATTTACCTTGCCCTCCCTGTGCACTGGTCTCGGTGCAGAGGAGACAGCCAGATTCTGGAGCTGGAGCAGACAGGGCCCCTCGCTGCTCTGCTTTGGCTTCCTTGCAAAGTTTCGTCTGCTGCCCCACAGCTCCAGGCCCCGCAAAAAGACTCCACATCAGCAGGTGCCCTTGCGAGCAGCAAGTACAAGTGCAATAACCATGCCTGGGGTGGGGGAAATCCTTCTCTGTTAAGGGGGAATAACTCATGTACTGTGCGGGATGTGTGTGCTGATCTGGGTGCAGAACCACATTTGCGCTGTGGTTAATAGCGAAGTTTTCGAGCCTTCTCCCTGCACACGCTGCTGTGACAGGCGCCGGAAAGCAGCCCCTGTGCCAGGAGCCAACACTCTCCAGGGCACCTGCTGCCATGCCAGGGCAGGGTTTGGACAAAGTGAGTTTGCTACTTCATCTCATCTCGTCTTTTTTTTTAATTTTTTTCTCTTTTTTTCTACATCAAGCAAAAAAGGATTCCTATGAGTGCTGGGGTCTCTGGAGGGACAGGCATGTTTTGTGCTGGTTGTGAGTGCCATGAAAACCCAGCTTCAAATTAGAAGAAATTAGGGACATTGCACAGTTCATTCATTTCCACTAATAGAGTTCTTGGGAAATACACATGTAGATTAAAGGCACACAATGGCCCCTGGCTGATTGCTTTGAGTACCCTCCAATGCCCCCACAATGGCACTGACTTTCTTTTTATGCTGTTCACAAAAGCCACACTAACCTTTCTTGTCTCTTCTGCTGGCCCCTTCCCCCTGGATCCCAGGGATGGCTGGGCCCTTTCTGCTGCCCCCCTCCCCAAGGGGCCATCCTGAAGGCAAACTCCACCTGGAGCCCTCGGGAAGAGCCCAGCCTTTGGAACAGGAATTACTGCTGGGACATCAGACTACAGACCTTGGCAGCACAAGGGCAGAGGCAAACGCTGCTGGTTGGTGTTTTGGGGTAATTCCTCCAGGCAGGGCACAAAAGGCACCCTGCTGCTGGGGAAAGGTGCAAATCTGGGGAGACAGCTCTTATCTTTTACCAGATTATTATAGGTGGAAGAAGTAGTGAGACTTTTCCTTCACATATGCCCTTCTTAGGCATCTGAAGTTGAAAGCATCTCCAAAACTAAATGCAGGCCAAAAAAATGCTCTGGATGATATTGTGTTTGTTAATTTAACTAGCCAGGAAAAAAGATGGTTGATACCTCTGAGCTAGAGCCAGATGCTAGCAGAAGAAATAAAGAAAGAAGGGAAGAGAGAGGCAGGAAAACATGGCACAGGAAGGAGTGAGCTGGAGGGAGCAGGCATGATAGCATTAGTCAGTACTGCGCTGAGCCCGTGTCCCCAGCAAACCCAGAGCAAGGTGCAGGCTGAGTTTCAGCTCTGAGGAGGTTTTGAAGATCTCCCACGAAGCCAAACCCTGCTCTCTAGACCATCAGCCCCTCTCCCTCGCCAGGGGAAGGAGATGCAGAACCAGCTTGCGCCTTGGGTCTTCCCCCGTAACACCAGCAACTTGGCTGCTTCCCCAGAGCTTTCCCTGGGCTTGTGAAGGCTAAGAGGCCAAGACCTGCCTCTTCAGGGGCCTCCAGGGTCCATCTCCCCTCACACGCTGTGCACACATTCACTTTAAACATGGCTTTAAAGGGAGACAGGTCCCAGCACAGACACCCCGTTGGAGGAATGGAGCCAAGTGTTACCTCTGGTACTTTTTACTCTATACACTCGAGCACAGGACAGCACCATGCCCTCCTCCGCCGTGTCACCTTTGGCGAGGTGAAAAACTGCTGTGCTTTTAAAATGCAGGAGATGTCGAGAAGCCCA
>NW_010584375.1:372436-386026 GCF_000705375.1 Tinamus guttatus | reverse complement strand
GGGGGTCGCCCCCGCCGCAAGGCAGCGCCGCATCCTGCGGCTGACCCTGTGGCAGTGCCTGCAGTAGTGCCATGCTGCGCTCCAGGTGGAAACCAGCACCGCTCCGAGGCAGCCTCTTCCCTGGCTGTTACTCCAGACAGTCCTTCTGGAGACAACTGTGTCCTGCACGAGCTAAATTTTTCCCTTCTTGGGTGCTAGCTGATTGAATCGCTTTTACGGTCTAGTGCAATTCGCCCTGTGGTTTCAATTATTAATTATGCATTCCGGTTTAATTTACAGTAGCAGCCTCGTGCCTCTGTCAGGGCTTTGCTGCAGGCAGGACGCACCATGGGTTGAGCAGCAGCTGAGGAACGTGGTGGAAAATCCATGGGAAATCCTAACTGAGTACCACTGTTCTGGGCAGGAAAATGAAAAATTAAAGGATCTCTCTGTTTTCAGAGGAAACCACCTCAAGCAGGGAAGGCTTTCCCAAGCCTGGCTGCTGTGGAGCAGCTCTGCTCTGGGGATGGCTGCTGTCTTGGATTGCTTTAATTTGAGACTGTTGCTCATGCCCTTCCCCTTTTGTGTCTTGTGCTGTGGACTTAATAAAAATTTAATTTATTTTGCCCTTTGGTCAGTAGAGTTACAGTGAAAAATACTGAGTTACAGAGCCTGTTGAATCTGGGATTGGTTTTTCTTTTAAATTAGCATTGGCTTTTCAGAGGGACGTGTTTGCCTGGAGCACACAGATGTTTTCAGGGTTTCTGAGGTGGAAGGCCAGGGTCTCTGGGCAGTTTGAGCAGGGCCGGACCCGGCTCTGCCCGGGCTCCCTGGTGGCACTTGCTGCTCGTGGAGGAGCTGCCCCGTCCTCGCTCTCCGCAGCCGTCAGGAGCCTCCCCAGGGTGGCTGCTTTCCTGGGCGCCAGCAACTGGAGACGCCTTGAATTTTTCATGGGCAGGACCAGTGTCTGTTTTCTGCCTGCAGCCCCAAACCCGGGTGTCCCAGCAGGCAACTCGCCCTCTTGTCACCTGCTCCGCTTGATGGTGACTTCAGCTCAGGGACAGCAAAGCCTCACGGGCCCTGGCTTCTCCTTCATGGGCGGCAGGTGTAACTGGAACAAAACCCGCAAACTAGCAGTGAGCAAAGGAATTGTGGAGCAGCTGGGGCTGGAGCCCTGCAGTCCCTGGTCCAGCCTGGTTCCAGCCCAGTTCCATCCCCGGCTCTGGAGCATCCTCCAGAGCATCAGGCTCCTAGAGCATCCTCTGGAGAATCAGGACCAAGTCCAGGCCAGTTTGAGTATCTCCAAGGATGGAGATGCCATCATGTCTCTGACCAACCTGCTCCAGCATTGGATCATCCTCACAGCAGATCATTTTCCTGAGCTCGGGTGGAGTTTCCCATGTTTCAGGCTGTGCCCGCTGCCTCTCGCCTGCCACCAGGCACCCCTGGCCCTGGTCTGGGGACATGCTCCCGACAGCTAAACGGTGACGACCCCGTCCCCACCTCCAGCTTTCTCTCCAGCAGGCTGAGCTGTCCCAGCTCTTCCAGCCACCAGCAATGGCCAGAGAAGCTTCGCGCAGGTCCCCACCAGAGCAGCTCTGTCCCCCGTACATGAAACCATGAAGTCCTTCTAAGACATCCCAAACTGGAGACACCAAACTGTTCCAGTGCGTAGGTGTTTAACATTGGACTGGACACGGTGGTCCCAAGAAGAGCGTTGAGACGATGGAGAAAGCAAGTGAGATGGATGCCCCAGCTGGTCCATGCCGCAATGCAGCTGGGTCCCTGGGCAGTGGAGAAGAGGAAGCAGCATCACTTGGAGTTATTCTAGCTGCTCCCTTTTTTGTGTAATCCTTTTCAGGAGAAAATAATCAGATACATAAAGAAAGAATATATGGGGAGCCCACAGTGGGGAGGGACCTGGGCATAGCATGCACCTATGTCATTCCTGGACATCTCTCTGGGACAAGACTTCCCTCCCTGGAGAAGAGTCCATCAACATCAAGTTGTATTTGAGCTTCAAGAAGCAGCCCTCCTCCCTTCAAGACATTTTTCTTGCTCTCTGTACATCCATCCCCATTGCCCAGTGAGTGACACTTGTGCTCCATGGCTGGAAAGCTGTAATGGATTTTTTAGGGCAATTATTATTACAGCAACACAGATTAATTTGCTGCCTTGACATGTTTACATGCCTTGCTCCCAGCCAGCCACATGCTGTGCCAGGCTGTCGCACCGCACGTGGGGACTGTCTTCCCTGCCGGGGTCCAGGTCTGTCCCGCTCCTGGATGGGGCTGGGCTCATGCCCCCGTCTCGGCCATGGTGCTCGCGCTCCACGCTGGCTGCAGCTGCCCTAGCATAGCAAGAGAGCAAGTGACACATCTGCCAGCTCACTAATTTGGGGCTAAATCCACACAAAAGAGGTACTGAGGAAACTAGAAGTTCCACTTCCCTAGTACTGCCCTTTGCCCCTGTATGGTTGTGGGTGCCTGAAGGGAGTATGCTGAGCAGGAGCCCAAAGTGCCCTGAAGAGCCCAGGGCATTGCAAGGGGTAGGAAAGCAAGAGTCCAGGTGACTCTTGGTGATGTGGCTACACTAGATTCTTATATATCTGCATAAAGAATATATATATATACACACACATGTGTGTGTACACTTATCAAATACCTAGCATTTCTGCTGATCCCCCATTCGCACACAAATGCTAGAGAGGCTGCCATGGCCAACGCACAAAAGCTGCATCCAGGTGCAAGTGACGACAGGGGACAGGGGTTTCTGTTTGATCCGGCCAAGCTTTGTGGCAATGTGTGAAAGTTTCTATCACGCAGGTGGCTGGTGCCTTGTTTGCTTGGCCTGTAGGCTCTACAAAAGCAGCGATAAAGCTTATGGGTGCAGAGGAAAACGAGCTCTGCACCCCAGCGGAGCGCTATCTTGGTTAAACACAGCACTGGGCTGACGTGGGTCCATCCCGACCTGCCACTGCCACCATGGGGAGCGCGGGGGCCTGCCAGCTCCGTGGGCAGCTCACCAGGTCCCGGTGCATCCAGAGCCATCGTGAGCCGGGCCTGGCTTGCTCAGGCCTTCGGGAAGTCCCAGGCTGCAGGGCGCTGCCATGGGCTGCTTGGCGCCCACACAGACTGTGCTCGGCGGCACCAAAGCAGCCTCAGCAGAACTGAACGCAGCCGGTGCAGGCGGAGACCGGGGAACACGGTGTGTTCCCTGCCTGCTCCATCACGGCCTGATCAGTCCCAAAGGCTTCGCTGCAGGGTGTCACTGGAGGATCCATCACTCACGGGACCACGCTGCCATTTGGTTTCCCGGGTGCACAGAGGACACAGGACTGACCTCCCCATCCCTTTGCCTCCAGCTCCGCCGGGCACACAGCACTTCCCGAACGCAGCCGTTCTTGAGGGGCCAACAGAAAAACGCCACGTTAGGCGCTGCAGCTGGGCGCCTCTAGCAAGTCCCCGCTCCCGGCAGCCCAGAGCACCTCCTCGCTCCCGGCCGCGGCGCTCCCGGCACCCACCCTGCCCGGTCACCAGTCCACGGAGAGGGGCTGGCGCTGGCTGGGCCCGCGGGTGGCTGTGTCCCCAGGGCACGCGGGCATGACCGCGGGAGCGCGGCCTGAGCTGCTGGCAAAGCCCTTCTGCCGTGTTGCCAACGTCACCTCTGGACGTGTTCTCAGCAAGGCTAGTAGGGAAGGCTCCTAACATTCAGTTGCAAAACATCTCAGATAGATAGGAAACAACATTATCTCCAGGACTATAATAATATCTATTAGACATTAAATCATAGCACAATTTACAGCAGAAATAAAACATCCTCCTCATATGCATTTCACTGTCAAAGTTATCATCTTTGGTACCAGAATGAGAACTAAAAGATTCCAGGCTTTCTCTAGCAGAAGGAAAGGATTTAATATCAGAAATTTAGTGCAAAATCTTTTGCACTTCTTCCCTCCCCAGATTCTATTGTAAGCTACCAAGCAAGCAGCACTGCCTGACTAGATCACAAGAAGTGGAAATAGTTTGCTTAAAGTAGACAATGATGGGAGTCTAAGTAAGTTGAGAGCAACCCATGCCTTGGGTCTCGAGTAATCCCTGACCATCCATAGGCTTGAACAGAACCACCATCGGAGAACAAGCTAGTGCTGGTACTCACAGGGTAAGCCTGCTAGTCATCAACAGAATACTGATATGACAAATTTTAGAACCATTATGTGATTCCCAAATCTGGAAAATGTGGTTTCTCCTCCCTGAGGAGAGCTGTCCCTGCCACCCTGCTCGTTTCACCTGGGCTGGCACCGGTCTCGTGTGATCAGCGCGGCAAGGGGACGCTCCGCGGGGCACGGCCCAGGCCCAGCCACATGCCGACCAGGGCTCCCGGCAGCGTCTACGCGCCCTTCCGGGCAGCCGCGGGTCACTCCTTGGTGCTGTTTGACTTCCCTCTAATGCAGCAAGTGACTAGGCCGCGGCCACGGCATCCGCTGGCTCCTGGCTTTGCGACTCCATATCTTCAGCTGCAGGCGCCGCTGCAGACACCCAACTGCTCCCCACATGCCCTCTCTAACACAGGGTGTTTAAGAGGGGCCCCACAAGCCTGTTTCACTTATGGATCCTCCAAACCCACGGATCCAAAGCCCATTGGGATCTTGAGCCACCCCCAACAGACTGATAAAGCAGGAGCCAGAAATAAGTAATCATTAGGGAGCACTTCTGCACCCGAGAGGGAAGAAGTCACTTGGAAAAGTTATTTTCCTCTCACTTTTGCCTTGGCACAAACAGGTTGATCTCCCTTTTCCCTGAGTGTGAACCCACACATTTAGATATTATCCTTCGTTCTCATCACCAGTCCTCAACGCAAGGAAAAATTTCCGTAACCACATGTTGAATCAGTCCTCTCAGTTACATCCAAAACCCCACTCTCAAAATTAGAGCTGATGGAGATTGCATGAGAGGTAGAGATAAATTCCAATTTTTGAAGAAAACAACAACAAAACCCTTGCTACCCGTACACTGTCTCCAAAATTAAATTATTTTTTTTCTTAACTATGATGGTACCCTTCCAGGAAGATTGCATTAAGAATATCTAAATTATTATGACATGCCCTTTTTCATACACAATTTTATTTCTAACCAATTTGATACAAAATAAATCATTTTTATAATACAGTTTGTTGTGAAAAGTTCTTACTAAGAGACAAAAGAAGTAATATTACTTGGAAAAATTCAGCAGTTGTCTGCCTTTCAGCACTGGTAGTTTCAACAGAAGGGGTCCCATTATTGTAAAATATTATAGTTTGTAGAGGTGAGGGATTACAGAAGAAACAAAACTCAACAGGAAAGAAGCTCCATGCTGTTCCTCATCAAAGCTACAAACCCAAAGCAAACAAGGAAAACATTTTCTGCTGTGCTGAAGGTACAATATTGATATTTGAAGCCAACAAGAGAAAAGTCCAGAATTTCACATAAGATGGTTACCAGGTTAAGTTTTAAAATGAAAAATCAATTTTATATTTAACATTCTTCAGGTATCACATGACAGGAGAGAACCCCACATTCTCAAGGCTGGAATATCAATGATGTTTTTCCTTATTGGTAGTAACATTGCCCAAGTACACTACGGTGCTTCTCGTGTAGTAATTTTCAGTGTTAGCAAATCCCCATAATATCTTTTTTAGTAGCTTTGTGCTGTAGCTGAGGGCATGAAGGCAGAGAGGTTAATGGCCTGAACACCAGAAACATGGACAGTCCGTAAGTGTGAAACCCCAGACACCAATACAGGCTGGGGAACCAACCTTCTGGAGAGCAGCTCTGCAGAGAGGGACCTGGGCATCGTGGTGGACGACAAGCTGACCGTGAGGCAGCAGTTGCCCTCGTGGCCAAGAAGGCCAATGGGATCCTGGGGTGCATTAAGAGCAGGTCCAGGGAGGGGATCCTGCCCCTCTACTCAGCCCTGGTGAGGCCACATCTGGAGTATTGTGTCCAGTTCTGGGCTCCACAGAACAAGAGGGATGTGGAGCTGCTGGAGAGAGGCCAGCGCAGGGCCACAAGGATGATCAGGGGCCTGGAACATCTGCCCTATGAGGAGAGGCTGAGGGAGCTGGGCCTGTTCAGCCTGGAGAAGAGAAGGCTGAGAGGGGACCTGAGCAGTGTCTAGAAGAACCTCAAGGGAGGCAGTGAGGAGGATGGTGCTGGCCTCTTTTCAGTGGTGGCCACCGACGAAACTAGAGGTAATGGCCACAAACTGAAGCACCAAAAGTTCGTTCCACAGGAACTTGAGGAAAAAATTCTTAACACTGAGGGTGCCAGAGTGCTGGCACAGGCTGCCCAGAGAGGTTGTGGAGTCTCCTTCTCTGGAGATCTTCAAACCCGCTTGGACGCAGCCCTGTGCCACGTGCTCTAGGTGACCCTGCGTGTGCAGGGGGTTGGACTGGATGATCTCTAGAGGTCCCTTCCAACCTTAAGCATTCTATGACTCTATGAAATCAAGGTTTTGTCCCTTGGCCACAAGGTAACAAGTTTCATGTGCACAGAGAAAACACAGAGGCTCCAGTTCTCAGCTCTTAGCCACAGCAAAGGTCTCTTTCCCATCTCCTTTCCTCTGGAACAGCATCTTTATGTATTTACAGTGACTTGTTTACACCTCGCTACCTGTTCCGTCCCGCATGTTATGTCCCTGGGGTAGCACAGGGAGGACCAGGGCACTCACAGAGGTTAAAATAATCACGCAAAACCCAGCGAACAGCAGGGTGCGGGGCTGGTTCAGCTGCCTCCTGCAGGAATGGAGGCCCTGGCAGCGCTGAGGAGGCACCGTCCTCCGTGCGGCCGGCGACGCCGCACGCGGCAGCCAGCACCATCCACCGGCAAGGAGCGACCCAAGGCCCAACTACACGGGCTGGTAAATATGCAATTGCATCATTAACAAACAGCCAGAAGCTCTGCTCATTAGCTGTACAGTTTATTTAGACAAGACAAAAGTTTGCGCGGTATGGTAACTGTGTACAGAAACTAAAATATCTGAAATATATTATTTTTTCCAGTCTATTTAACGTCACTCTTGGAGAAGTGGCGGCGCTCTCTTTCTCTCTCCTTTTGTTGTTTTAAAATTTAAGATTCACGTTTCAATAGTACATATGCTCCCATTACAGCCAGAAGAGCGTACTGCAAAAGAAAATAAGGACTGATTTTAAATTCTCCTCACGGAAACTCTGAAATTACACATTTTTTCAAAATATGCCCCTTCAACATTACACCTTCCGGATGAGTATACACATAAATACGATCACATTAAAATGTTCATAAGAATCACAAGTGTATGCTCTTAGCTTGTAATATTCTTATAAATAAAATGCTTTCAAATGATTTAAAATACTAAATTCTATAGGGATAAGAGACAATATTTTTTATTTTGGAAACCACTAAGCCATCTAATTTTATATTAGCAAATTAGCAAACTATGGAAGCAAATTTATTGATACATGTATTCTTCTTATTAGCTTCACTTGTTATTTTATAGTTTTATTTTTAAGTATTCAAATGTTTGTATACATACCTTAAATTTGGGATAGTCATTCATTATTATAGTTACCATACCAACATAAGGCAAAAATCTGTATTTGATGAAACAGAACAACATAAAATTAACCCTCAAAAATGACATGAAGATACTTCAGTTCTACTGAAATTTCATTATTCTAGATAATTGATTTAAAAGACATGAACATCCAGAGAGACTGCAGGACCCTTAAGGGGCATGTGTGCCAGATGATGCAAGGTAGGGAGCAAGATCTCAGATTCCCCTCTCCTTGCTGTGCATTATTTACCACACTAGAAATACTTACCATTTCTGTGCTGCTTATATAAGTGTCACCATAACGAGGGGTAGCAGCAAAAGCCTAATGTACAATAACACAGGGATTTAATCTTTCACTGCCTCCTCTTGCTGTGGAGCTATAAAAGCCATATAATCTAATACGGCAAGAGTTTCAACCTAGTATGAATCATAACTTAGTTGGCGTTTAACCTAACCCACCACAATTAAAGGCCTGGAAGGGCATTTGTTTTATTTCTTTTTATTTAACTTGAATGTAGGGGCAGAATCTACCAAAAAACCAAATAAATATTCTTCAAAATGAACTATTTGGTACTCTTACTCCAAAGTTTACCCTATGTCTGTGACATATTATAGGACTCTTAAGATTAGGCAAGAAATCACAAGTGAGAATAGCACTCAATACAAGAAGTCCTACTTTGCCCTGGGATTGGCCTGTGACATTAACCTTAGCCTAAAGGATGTATCAGAATTTGCACCAAGTTTCTGATGGTTTTGCCAAGTCTCTCAAAGACCCAAACACACTTTGCAAAGGGCTCCAAGTAGAAGTGTTTCAAGAAAGAACTGTGTAAAGAAATCTCATCATTTATACTTGTCACTAATGTATATTTGAAAGGGAAACAAGTTTCATTCTAATGAAAGAAAAATACATATAAAGATTTTTTTCTAACGAATTCAGTTAAGGCTGACTTTTCATTCCAACTAGGGGGTGAGGGCAACAAGTATGGGACTGAAAGCCCAAACCTTGTTCTGGTGGGATGTAAAGGTCATTTCCTAGTGATTTCTGGTACATGGCTGGTTTTCTTAAGTTCTCTATTTACTGATGAAATAACTACTTTGAATAAATAAACAAACAAAGCCCCACTCTCTAAATTAGTGAGAAGACTACAGAAAGTAACATCAGCTGGTAAATTATTTTTGAATTTCTTAAAGAAAATGGTAATTAAATGATTAGCAAACAAGACCTAGTTTGTATTAACAAGGAAACTGATTTTTTATATATATATTTCTTACCAAGAAAATAAACACGTTGCATTACTTACCCTCTTGCTCTTCCAACAACGTCTTTCTTCTCTAACCAGTTCTGGCCCTCTTTGTACAAGCCTCTGTCATCAACTTCATTATTATCACCTTTAGTCAGAAATTTGATGTCCCCATTTTCTC
Source organism: Tinamus guttatus (assembly GCF_000705375.1). The sequence goes on along the minus strand of NW_010584375.1, from coordinate 377,053 downwards.
TAGAAGGCAATGAGGTGATAAACTAACTATCGCTTAATTTAAAAATGTCAATTAGCATCTACAAAGCACAATGAGGATGAAAAGTACTACAAGATTAGATAACAACATTTACTTCCAGGGCCGCTTGTCCTGCTTATTTAGCAAACACCATTAAAGCATTAACGTTGCAGACTCTACTGACAGAGCCAACAGATGTTAACAAGAGGTGCCTTTTTAAACACACTCCCAGATAGTGATTCAAGGTAAGCAATTACACTCTGAACACCAAAGGAGTATTTTCCATCCAGAGCAGGCATGAAACTGTCAGCAAAGCAGTAGGTGCAGATAAAGACCACCCCAACCCTGTATTTCAACAGACCAGGAATGAAGTACTGAGAAAAGCAAACAAAAAATGATTAACAAACATCCGAACAAGTGAGAAAAGGCTGGGTTTGAATTTTTTAAATACAGATTGTTGAATAACATCAAGTGATGTCAGACATTAGTGAATTAATTTAGCTGAGTTTCAGCAACAAACTTCAGCAAGTACAAGGTATATCCTAAATCTTCCTTTAGGACTGGAATTGTATATAACAATATACTGCCTTAGGTAATTTGAAATTTAATGTACTTGCTTAACTCTTTTTTTTGCCATTGTCAAAATGAAGCGCGATGGGAATCATTTTGATGCAGAGAAACCTTCAAGACTTAAGTGAGCTGCAAATCTGCATCAATTCAGTATTCTGTCACCAAGACTGCACTACAATTTCAGGTCATTTATTGTTTATCTGTTAATATGGTGAGTTCCTGGCAAACCCTGAGTTATAGCTGAATCTATTACTGTGGTAATAATTAAAAAACCCCTCAATAATAAAAATAATAGAGTCTTTAAATAATACCATGTGGACAAACCATTTCTGTATTTTTTTTTTACTGGACTGTGGAGAAACTCAAGGGATTGGGGCAGTTCAGTGGGTGGCACTTTTCCCCTGGCAAGAGGGGGTGCTCGTGGTGCTCAGGAGAGCCAGGCTGCTCCCTCAGGGAAGCAAAAACGATTCCTGACCTTGCCCAAACCGTACCTTTTTCCCACTGTTCCAAAAGGACAAAATACTTTACACTTCATTCTAAACATTAGGTAATTTAACTACTGCTGCTGGACCTGCCATGCTTCAGTCCCTTCCAAGCACTAGGCACATGTACAGCTGATGCATATATGACTTTGGTTTGGCACTATAATTTAAACAAAGTTATTAAGTTAATACTCTTCAAAATGATTTTGCTCCACAAGACGCTAACTGCAATTACAGATATCAAGAAACAAGGAGTATTTTTCTTTTTCTGTAGACTGATTAGGTATTTAAATGGAAAACAAACAAACAAGGCTGTACCTGGACATACATATTTGTTCTGAACCAGTGTTGAAGGACAGACACCACTTGAAAGCTAAACACGTTCAGCTCATTACCAGAGCTTCCTAAAGAACAAATGTTTCGGCACTTGCCACCCAGTTATGTTTTCTAATATTACACAAGAGTGGAAAAAGAACTGCCTCCCTTGTGTCTGGGAAGGAACTGCCTATCATGCCAGGTATGCACGAAAAAGGCAAGAACACTCTGCCTGTTGCTTCTGAGCATGAAATATTGCTGAATGATTTCATGTATTAAGAACTATCACAATTATTTTGTGACTAATATACCCAAAAAGAGTAAGACTTTGAGTTGAACCTCTCTTTTATGGAAAACTGCCATTAGCAAAGGTCACCTACTTGTCAGGTTTCATCTAATTCTGAATTCTCATGTCCTTCCAGAGATTTGTTTTTAGATGAAGCTATTTCTCATAGCCAAACTCCCAGTCCTACAACACTTGCTATGGAAGTGGACTTTGCTCACGTACACATTTCCACTGACTGCAAAAATGATGTGTGTAGCTTGTGTCACTGCACTCCTCTTTGCTGTAGGTTCTCCTATGAACCTGAGCAACTCTGCTGAGCTGTGGAGCTTCAGCACCAAACTCCAGCAAGCACAGGAGACAGGTCTCAAAAAGTGTGCTCAGGACTGCAAGCAAATAGAAACAAATTTTATCTTACTGTGTATCCTCATTTGCCTTTCTCATAAAACACATTAAAATGTAATTGAAAGTCACATAAAAGGAAACTACATTTAGGAGCAAGGAAAAGGCCAAGTTGCATTACTTTTCATGAATTTTGATTACTCTGTGAACTATTGGAATGTCTCTGCCTTCAACTTTAAAAACAACTATTTCACCAGCTCTGATTGGGTCATCATGGAAATTTGTTAAGAACAGCAGGTCTCCCCTGTGGAAAGCTGGTTCCATACTGCCACTGCAAACAAACAGAGAGAGAGAGATTATTGGCATTCTAGTAAATGGAAAGAACCACAAAAACAACGAGCATTTAACTCATACAGATAAACCCAAGATTTAACCTGTAGCTTCACCCATTCCATAGCAGTACACAGACATGTGATGCACAACCCAAACCTTAGTAAGACACAGGCTGAGAAAGCTTGTGGAAGACTGACCCTGCTGCCTCAACAAAGAGGCAAAATAAACGAGCTGTACAGAAAATAACAGTATTGTTCCTATGATGGGAGGAACAAAATGAGCTGTTCTTGTTAAGATAACCAATTCGCTATTGAAAAGCCAAAAGACCTCTCTCAGAGCAGGGAGAGCTGCTCTGTGTAGAAAGGGTCTGACTTGCACAAACAAGACTGACGTTTGCAGCAGTGATTACTGCTCATGATCTGAAAACTCATGTCTTTTTCCAAAGCCAGCCATAATATCTTTTGATAGGACTCCAGATCCCACTATTAATTACACTTACGAACAATTCCTATTATTACTCCTCCATTTCCTATATATTCCCCATAGATACACACTTGACTCTCAGCATAGCTGAATATTACAAATATATTTGAGCTTTACTTTGTGTACCTGACTAGCACACAGGGGCCTGCAGGACTGAGCCTTTATATATCAGAAATAAGATAACTTCGAGAAAGAAGCAACAGATATCTATGATCTATGATTAACTCACAAAGTGAGTTTTACCATAATACAATTCTAAAATAAAGAAACACAGGTAAACAAGAAACTAACAGGTACACCAAAAGGTGTTCAGTGCCTTCAGCAAGTGCATTGTGCTTATTTAAAGCTAGTTTTTTGGGGTTTTTTTTCCCTCTCACAGAGATAATAGAAGTTTCACTAGATTACAGTTATTTCTACTAAAGCAGAACTTACTTTCTGGAATCCTAATCCCCACAGACAGCTGTGCGCAGTCTTGGGCAGGTGACATCCATGCAATAAGGGAACAGACCTAAACTGTCAAGGGTTTCACACACCTACTGCTCCACTGAGTTCAAGGACAACTAGACTGCAGTCATGAGAGAGAGCTTTGCTAGAGGTCCCCAAAGCACAGTTAAAAGAAAACAAGTGTTTGAGCACTGCTTTGAGTATGTGATACTCTAAATACCATGTCTATCCAGGCTGGAAGGCAGGTCAAAAGGAGACAATCCCCTTCCTGGACCACAACAAAAGGCTTCCCGTGTCCTTACCTGAGCACCACAACGATTGGGCTTTCGCTGCCAGTAATGACAATCAGCCCCTTCCAGATCATGAGGGCTGAAGACACTATCATGGCAAAATTTAAGACCTGGTAATAGAGCTGCAAGACATAAACAAGAAAAGAGTTTCATAAAACTCCTGCGCTGTGTGTGTGACACTCAAGTTCCCCCTTTGTGCGTGGCGCAGCCCGAGCACAACCCCGGCTTGGCTGCTCGTGGACACAGCGATACCAGGGCGCTGAGCACCACGGCGCTGAGCACCAGGCTGCAGCGCGTGGAGCGCTGGCCAGCGCGCAGCTCGGCCTTGGCGCCTGCCGAACGCGGCGTTTGCTGGTGCTGGAAGGCAGCAAACGGCGCACAGCAAAGACCGTAAAACACTCACAGCTTTATGGCAAAAATCAAATTTGTTTTTGATTACACATCCTGAAGTCCTACCCGAAATAAGAAGTATTCAAAACACACGTGAAAAACAACACAAGGCATCCCCAAAGCCAGAATGAGCAGAAGCCTTTGCAGCGTGAACAGTTTTGTCTGTTAGCAGACAAGGGCTAGGGGAAAAAGGAGGGACGCGCATGTGCTCTTTTATTTCACTTTCAGATAAAAACTTATCACATGAAAGATCTTCTATCTCACTTTCCGCAGTGAAACTCAACTGCTTTACCAACCCCTGCAGCAGCGGGTTGTTTCTACCCCCCATTTTCTTTTCGTGGCAACATGAGGAGGCCCTCGGCAGCAAGGAGCCCTGCGGCCTCTGCTCATCGGGGGCCTCATCTGCTCAAACGGGGCAGCAGGAACCCCGAGGCGCCTCCTGCTTGAAAGATCTTCTATCTCACTTTCCGCAGTGAAACTCAACTGCTTTACCAACCCCTGCAGCAGCGGGTTGTTTCTACCCCCCATTTTCTTTTCGTGGCAACATGAGGAGGCCCTCGGCAGCAAGGAGCCCTGCGGCCTCTGCTCATCGGGGGCCTCATCTGCTCAAACGGGGCAGCAGGAACCCCGAGGCGCCTCCTGCTCCAAGGACCGCTGCTTTGCAGGGACAGGGCTCACGTAAACAGCC
>NW_010584375.1:347281-362229 GCF_000705375.1 Tinamus guttatus | reverse complement strand
CTGGGAACGGCCCCAGCACCCAGCTCTGCGCCCAAGGAGCCTGCTACAAAAAACGGAAAGAGAACAAAAATCAGGTTTTCCACTAGATACCGATACAAACACGTAACAAAGAGTATAAAAGTTATTAGTTTAAATATATACAAACTCTTTCAACTCAAATACTGCTTTGATGTTTGGAGGATATAGACAATGAGGTGAAGAGGACACACTTATGCAGAATATATTGCAACAGCCTGACCAGTACTGTTAACACTATTATACGGTGAACTTTCTGTAACAAAAATGTCATTATTATTCCAATGTGGAGAGAGATTCCTGCGTCCCAAACAATCCCATCACTTTTCAGCTGAGCTCATCCTTTTTGACTTAATGAAGGCCATGCCATGTGTTCTCATGTGAGTATTTAAGGCCGCTTCAGTTTCGAACGTCTTTGCGCACACTTTGCACCTGCGGTCCGACACGGCGCCGTCAGGCGACTCGTCCTCGTGGTTGGGTTTGTTTTCTTGCTGATTATCCTCCCCAGAGCCATTCTGCTTCGACACTGGCTGAGGCTCCTTCAGCTTGTGCACAATGAAGAGATGTCTGGAGAGAGACACGTGGGACGTATAGCAGAGTCCACACTCCCTGCACTGGTATGAGGAGCCATCAGACTTATGCTGAGGAATATGTTCGTGAAACTGCAGAAGGTTTTCTGTTGTGAAGCCGCACACAGCACACTTGTGCACCTTAAAAACATTGATCTTCAGCTTCTTCAGTGGCTGAGTGATTGCGCCACGCGGAGGCCTGAACTCCAGGATGGGCTCCTCCAATTTGCGCTTTGGACTGGGAACCTAAGGAAGACAAAGATGATTTCATTAACCATAAATAGAGAGTTCATGTCTTAAGTGTCTTGACTTGCAAACTTCAAAAACCTTCCCCAGTAAAACTTTGAAAAGGATGGTATTTGAAATCATACAAGTAACTACATAGTGTATATATTAGAGAATAAATATGTATTTTTTTTACTATAAATCATATGTAAAACTTATTTTGCATCTCTGATCGAGTTATAGTATCTAAGGCACTGGATGGACCTGAGCAAGTATTTGCAAACAGAGCTGCATCCAACTGCACACGAGGCTGTATGTGGTGCAGAATAAACCAGCTCTGTAGGAACACCAGACCTCTCCAGGACAACCTCCAGAAACTACATTTTAATTATGTTTTTATTTCATACATAGGGTTTCATGTAGCAGATCATCTCTGATTGTTAGACTAACATATTGTTGCCCTTAAAAACAGTCGTGCAAAAGACAACAAATGGCCCATTTTAAAAAACATCTGCACTTGTGCCTCTACTGTCAGCTCGGGGTATGATCTCACAGGTGGAAATTTTCACCGTACAGAACACTTGGAAGAATTTTCTAAGTCATTACCTTTGTATCTTCTTTTACTTCCCTTTCTTCTATATTGGCTGATTCAGTCATTTCTTTCACATCAGGGTCTTTAATGCCATGCATTAACTGAATATGTTTTTCCAGCATCAACCGTTTGGTGAAAGTTCGTCTCGAATCGGGGCAGTGCCTGCAGGAAGACAAGACAGACCCGCTGGGAGGGCAGCCCTGGGGAAGCAGCCTCAGGATCCTGAGCTACAACTGCTCTCTGCCAAGGGAGCACCCACCTGCAGGACAGGAATGGAGGGGCTCGCACAGAGCTTACACCATCTAGCTCATCTGATTGACATATTTTTCTATCAAATTATGTGTCACCTCTCCAGCTACTTAGATTTGATTAAGCATCTTTAGATGTTTCAAATTGTTTTATGTTAATACCAGCTTCCGTAGCCAGAATGCATCTGAGAGAATCTAAAAACCAAATTTACCACTGTGAAAGGCAGGGGACCTCTCAATTCAGTCACATTCCTCATTTGCTTTGAAAGCACCTCAAAGGCAGCAAACTCCACTTGATGCATGTGCATTTGGAGTAGTTTGCTCTCTTTATGCATGCAGAACAGCCCAAATGTCACGGGCCATCTGCACATCTGTAACTAACTGATTAATCTGAATGAATGACACACTTGCTTTTATGCAGTCAAGAAGGAAATGCAGGGAAGAACACTCTGTCTCTATGTATCTTCAAAAAATAAATAAAAGCAGAACTTACGAGCATGTATAAACCTTCCTAATGCCTTTGTGTTTGATACGGTTGTGACGACATAAACTGTGGGACGAGCTGAAAGACTTGTCACATTGCCGACAAGGATGCTTCTTCATTTGCTTTGGAGAGGGGGAGAAAGAAGAAAAACACATCAGTTAGGAAGGGGAAGTGGAAGTAGCGCCTCCGCTGGGGCCTCTGGCACAGGAAGGCAGCGTGGGCGCCGCCCTTAGGGGCAGCTGAACGGCAGGAGGAGCAGGAGAAGGAACGGGAAGGCCGGGATGGGCCGCGGGATGTGCGGGAGGAGCAGCCCCTCGAGCCGCGGCGCCCGCTTCTGCCCGTGCACCCTTGGGACGGCCAGCGCGGCAGCGCCCCGGACGCCAGGGCTTGCACCAGCGGCCGTCCTGTCCTGCCACCCCGCAGCAACGGCACGGAGATACCCCTCTGTCTGCTTGCTTCCTTGCACAGGGATTTCTCGAGCTCCGATCTGTAGTTTTCTGATGCCTTGCAGCTCATACGGAAATGAAATACTGCTAATTTGGTTCCACTACTCTAAGCAAGGTCACCGAGTGGAGGACTCAGATTAACACTTAAACTCGGACCAATCTTGACTCTTCCAGAGAGCCATTCAATGTCCCTGTGCTGCAGCTCCAAGCACAGGCAGCTACCATTTTCCACAGAGAAAAATATTTAAGCTTTAGCTCGTTTGTCCTTGGCTCCTGAAGAAGTGACTGATTCCTAACAACGGAGACGTACGATAATCCATGGGGACATTTCAATATGACATGAGTCATTCTGTGCCTAATCTAAAGTAATGATAATAATAATGATAAAAAATAACCCCTCAATTCTAAATACTAATCAGCTGGTTACACACATTTTTAAGGGACTGAAGAACCCCTTTTGTGCATGTTTGTTGTCTGCTCGCTGCCCATCACGGTGCTGCTCACGCTGCCCGCAGCGGCTCCATGTGCACAGGACGAGCAGCAGCTTCTCCTGCGGGCAGCAAGGGGACGGCAGAGCGAGCATGAACCGCGGAACCACCCCTGCCCAGAAACACCCTTCTGCACAGAAACACGCTTGCACAAATGCTACAAAACGAGAGGTATTTCTGCGCAGCTGAGTGTGTGCAGAGACTCATGTGCGATGAGTGTCTGCAGGTCCCTCGCGTGACGGGGGCTCCGAACAGCTCACGGGCTCCACGAGGGCTGCAGCAGGCCCTTGTGCTGAGCACGGCCATGGAAAAGGGCTGGCAACCGCGGGAACTTCGAGAGGCCTGGAGGAAATGCAGCAACTGGTCCTTTACCACCAGTCTCGCAAAGACACAGCTGATTCTCTATTAATTTTAATATATATAAGCCTGCCACTTTATCTGAAGAACAATTTTAATAGAGAATAAAATACGAAGTGCGAAAACTAAACACTGAAATAGGCCTTTAGGCCAATATCTGACCACGATAATTATCTAATGCTCCATATATACCTATACTATTCTTCTCCAACAGCAGCAGACTCATGCTGGAGTTACAAAGTCATCTTAAAAAACACAGAAACGGTTTGCTCTGTAACACAATTGAAATTGCACTTTTAAAAACAAATCTGTTCTGTTGAACGTGTGGTATTTTGAAGTGTTTTTCAATCATCTTTAGAAAACCTTTCAAATTCACTGGAAGAGAATAAAATTTGGTGAAAAGTTTTGACAAAAATCTGTTCACAGATCCTGCCTGCAATCATCAGGGTTTGTTAAAGATTTTACCTAGGAGCAGGAAGATTACTCACACAGATATCAACACTCATTTACCAGTTTTTAACACCAGGTATTACAGAAAAATGCACAGTTTCTGTGTTCACAAAGAACTTGTGGAGCTGCTAATGGCACTGCTTAAAGATTGTCAAAATCTGGGAAACAATACAAACATTTAACGCTTTGGTGACAACTGCACGCACTGTTTTATCCTTTGTTCATTTTTACAGAGCTACAGTTGTTTCAGACATACTAAAATTCTCTAGGTTCCTCCTTGCTAAAAGATCAAATTTTACCAGTCACTAAGAAAAAAGAGACCACTCAGAAGGACCAGAGGCCACCACCATTATATGTCTTATCTCTATCGATCTACTTCCATCCGTATGGAGAGGAGAGGAGGCCGGATACCTATCAGAGTAATTTTCTAAATGATAAAAAAGGGAAGAAGACTGAATCTGCTATGAGGTCACATTTTCTACTATTATTTTCCTTTTGAAGCCAAATTTAACAAGTCAATGTTGTAGCTCTTCCCTGCAAGCAGTAACAGAGGAAAATTGCTCAATTCCACTACTGTTCATCTGGGATCTTTAAAACATTTCACTTACTTGGAAGAGCAAGGACATCAAGCTGTCCTTGATGATTTGAGAATGCAGCATTCCCATGTTTTCCTTTCAATTAATTTTAAGAAAGCTCTCAAATCTAGCTCGTTTAAATAACATTTCCAATTGTTCAACTCAGCTGACTTGCTGACAGAACCTGCAAGCCTAAGAAACAGAAAACTGGCCTCACCTTAGAACGTGTGTACATTTTAAAATTAAATCCTATTTGTCATTCATTGGGCCAGCAAGACAAGATTTGATTCCCTAGATCAGGCAGTTAATGAATTTGCAAGAGACAAGAAACTATGGAAGGCTCGAAGGAGGAAAAAGAATCTGGATATGGCTCAGAAGAAATGCTGGAACACCTTTCCCTCTTGGAGGAATTTTTTGCACTGGGTGAACAAGCCTGCAATTAACTGAGAATGTGTGGATTTCCTCACTACATAGAAAATGACAAAAACTAAGCAGCATAAAAGAGCAATGTGCAACAGAGATGAGAAAACAGAAGAATAATGATGGAATTTACAGGAACATCTGCAAAGGTTAGATATTAGGAAAATATACTGAATGGAAAGAGTAGTCAAGCATTGGAACTGGCTGCCAAGGGAAGTGGTGGAGTCACCGTCCCTCGCAGTGTTGAAGAAACATGCAGAAGAGGCACTTAGGGACATGGTTTCGCAGGATGGCGTTGAAGGATTTACAGTTGGACTTGATGATCTTGAAGGTCTTTTCCAACCAAAATGATTCTATGATTCTATGAAATACACTACTAAATTGGAAAAAAAAAAAAAAAACTTCTTATTTCAGGTTTCACTCACTATTCTGTAATTTAATATTACTCACTTACCTTTCCATGTTCTTTCCTCATGTGGGAGATGTAAACATCCCTCTGAGTGAAGAGCCTATCGCACTCCCAGCACGTCCAGCCAGGATTGGTAACCTTTTTAGACTCTGCTTTCTTCATGGGCGAAGACAATTTCCTCTCTAATTTTTCTGTTCCGTTGACTGATTTTGTGTCCTCTTTGTTGTGACTGGCTGAGTTCTGCATTGTAGGTTTAGTACTGAGAGGCAAATGTATTCCCAGGTTTGGTGGCCCCTCAACACTATTCAACGTTCCGTGCATAGACTACAATAAAAAAAAGTAAAAAAATTAACATAGATGTAAAGTAACTAACATAGAGGTTACTGTTGTATTGTCAAAATACAGACCTGCACCTCAAAATGCAAATTCAGGCCTCTGAAAAGCCTTAATTTATTTCATTGTTATATTACAATTCAGAACCACATTCTAAATTAAAAAAAAAAAGATGAAAGAAAAGCAAACTCTAGCATTAGCAGAAACTATCAACAACAGTAACAGACACCAAACATAGCTAAAGAGTAGTTTTCTTCAGTGGTCTGATATTTTTATGAAAACTGAGACTGTTAAAATGGCTGTTTAATAGGGAGAAAGAAAAAAGGCTAAAGTTACGTTAAGTTTAATTCTCACTTTGCTTGCCTAATCCGATTAATTGAGCATCTTCATTTCAAACGATGCTCTCACGGATGGCCAGGTTTGTTTGCTGACTAACTTTGATTTGGCACATGGGGAAAGGAGAGCAGAGCAGGCCGCTCCGGCGGGAGGCCGCGGCGCTTCGCGTGAGGCGGCGCCGCGGGCGCAGCGAGCGCTGCCCCCTACGCGAGCTGCCGGGCGCCAAGGCGCTGCTGGTGGGCACCGTGACGAAGGCCCTCGCCCGCCCCGAGGCCTGGCCCCGGCACGGGCACCTCGAGGGGCGTCCGCGCTGCCCTCCTGCAGAGCCCTCCCAGGGGGCACGTCCAGGCTCCCGAATGCAACTGCTCCTTCTGCAGGTGACCCTGGGCACCAAAAGCTCTCAACGCACCCTCAAGTCACAGAATACGAAATGCTGCAAGGTGCTTTAAACAAAACACTTGCTGTTGATTTCCTTATTTCACCAAAAAGCACAGAACATCAGCACGCTGCAGGCAGAGCTGGGGGCGTTACACCTCCTGGCCAGACCCTCACCACTCATGCCCCTGGCTGTTGCAGTGCTCTTGTAGCAGCCATTAGAGCAAAACGAGACATGTATTTTGCCACAAAGACACACTCCCATCTGCAGGAATGACTCTGGGTTATTTCTGCAGCCTTAAACAACCTCCTCCTGAGCGTCTCGTCCCTTTCTGCTATTTCCAGGCAGGTCTCCTCCCTGAGGGCTCATGTCTAGCCATATCAAACCATTACTCGTCGTGCGGCGGGGCCGAGTGCCCTGCAATCCTGTCCTGCCTGGTGCTACCCTCACCCGTCTCTGCCGGTGGCTCCCTCCTGCCCAGGCCCTGCAGCCTGTCCGACCCGTCGCACGTCCCGCAGGCCGCGGCACTGCAGCACCTGGGAAGGAAGGTGCCGACGCCGCACGCGAGCTCTGTCCTCACGGGCCCCTGCGGTGAAAGGTGCCGAGCAGCCCAGCGGGCAGAGGTACCAACACGGCCAGGGCAAAGCACAGGCACCCCAGCCAAAACGCGCCAAGGCGCCTGCCTGAGAACAGCTCCTGCCACCCGCTCACGCTGCTTTCTGCTCTCGAGGAGGTTAGTGCCTGCCCACAGGTGTAACGACAAGGTTACAGCAACACCTGAATCAAGAAGAAGAATGCACGCCTACATGAATAAGCAATATATGAATTTGCCTAGTTAGTTAAAAAAGCAATGATTACAAGCAGATCAAAAGAAACTGAAAATTGGACTTTTCATTGCTGCATGACAGGACCAATTAAGGTATCTAGCAAAAATTTTGGGATGATTCTTAAAGTAAACAGGAACTAGTTCAAAAGCAAAAAAGACCTGGTGCTTGTGAACACCTTGGTTTGCCCTCTACTACCTGTCTAGCCTTTAAAATCAGCCATTTTCCCAGGATTTTTTTTTCAATGCAATCTTAAAAATCATCAAGGTTGCAAGTGCCACAGTTGAGGCTAAAATACAAAACACTGGCTTTAGCAACAAGAAAAGGTACATGATTTTCTAAAACGTTGTATATTTTACTGACTCCTTTATGTTATTACAAAACAATCCAACTCTGTTAAGTGCCACCTCTCTATATTGTCATACTTAGTGGTGCAAATAACTTTAGCCGTGGCCCAGTGCCTCCTGATCAAGCTAATAAAGAATAATAAACTTTTCCACTGTTAACCTGATTTGCTGATTTTAAGATAAGGTAAGTAAGCATATTTAAAAATAGATAGCTAACCAATTCTAGTCAAGGGACTGATGATTCTGAGTAACTTAATTTGCAAGTATTTGCAACAGAAAATGTTCTCCAGTAAAGCCATTCATTTGGTTGCAAGGATATTTATGAGCTAAGCCAGTAAGGTTTTCTTCAAAGTGTGCATGCGTTTGTGTATGTGTGCACACACACACACAGACACACACAAATGTATTCCCAAATCTCCTGTTCCCACCACACAGTTCTGGAAACCAAAGGCTTGATTCTTGCAATGCACTCAGTGCCACCAGCCACCAACAGGAATAACGATACTAGGAATGTTGTTCCTAAGGCTCAGGGCTTACTAGGACTGGACTAGCTTATTTCACTACACCCAGTATTATTTTTGATTAAATGACATACTGACTGCAATGCACTGAGATATTATGGCTGCATCAAAATCAATATTCATATAGAAAAACTTCTGTGCCTTTTAGAGCATTTTCTGAAAGCGTGTGCTACATGACAAATCTAGGAATGAAAGGAGAAAATGCCTACGAACCTTTATATGATCCATCATAAGCTGCTTCTGTGCATATAGAAGGGAACAGTCTGGACACTTGAAAACAGAGACCTTCTGGTTCTCAATGTGCTGATCGAAGTGGCGATAGAGCAAAGGTTGTAGAGTAAACACAGTGTCACACATGGAGCATTTATAGATTATTCTAAAACCAGAGGTACAATAAATAATGTCAGTTGTGTTGAGGACCGATGTGAAAGAATCACGTTGGTATTTTACCCAACAGAGATAAGGTCTGACATGTTTAAGCAACCGCATCTGATTGTCTGAAGCACAATTAAAATGAAACTAAATCAAAACAGCCTCAAATATCAAAATAAAGGTACAATCAAAAAACAGACCAAAACCATTAAACAGTGCAGACAAGAAGCCAAAACTCACCAGCACGCACCAGCTACATACCACCAGCTCAGGAGTGGAACATCCTGACTTCTTGAGCTTACATTATAATTAAAGGATGAACAACGTAACTGCTTCAGGTGGTGAGGGCAGTATGTTGAAGGAGATATCGTTTTGATCATAGTCAGTAAAATACTTCACCATTAGTTTATTTTCAGCAATATAGAACATGGTTTTGAATCTTGGCCGGACTGCGGCTTCCCTCCCTCAGCCAGGGGAAGCTGGAGCTTCACACGACGACAGTTCACATTTCGCCACTAGGATCCCTTAAGGATCGGTCTTGATCTACCCAGGAAACGAAGAGACACCCCCAAAAACACAATTTCTGGCTGAAGAGGTACATTAATATAAACTGCTTTGAAGTAGCAACAAGTGTGCTAATTACAGAGAACTAGATAAATATTGCATGCTAGCAGCACAGTCCTGCCAAGTGAAAACGATAGCCAAATTTCTGAATCATAAAACCGTAGGAAAGTTATTAACCTGAAAACAGGTATTTTACCTGAAACCTCTATCTTAGCAGACCTTTGTCAAGTGACAAGCAGACAAACAAGTGGTCAAGTGACCAACAGACAAAAAGAAGACTGAAACCTAAGTCCAGTCCTCTCCTCTAAGCACCCCAGCAGCTACCATGTAACAACAGCTTGAAGTTTACTTCATTTTCCTCATGAGTTTACTATGAAAGTCACAAGTCTGAATTGTTCTAGGCAATAATTTACTTGATATTTTGCTTGTTGATTTTGCTTATCTGTACATCTGATTCTGTTAAGAACTGCTTCACTCCCCCTAAAAAGCAAGTGTCAAGATGAGCCATTCAAACTGTAACTCTCATGCAGGTGTTTTTAAATAGTAAAAGAGTGGTTTTATCGTTTGAGAAACATCACTTCTTTATATAAATGGGGAAACGGAGGGCAGGTAAGCGCCGGGGAAGCCCAACGCGCGGTCGCTCGGACGGGACGCGCGGCGCCCGGCACCACCGCAGGGCATCCCGATGCCGTCAGCTGGGCCGAGCCCTCCCTCGGACGCTGCCTTCCATTGAAAACCTGCCTTGGCACAACACTGAATGTTCTCCTTATTCACCTAAACATGCAAGCCCCTTTCTATATCCATTAACCAACTGCTTCCAAGGCAGGTGGTTCAAAGAGCGCTGAGCCCTGGCATTTGAGATAACACGGAGGAGAGGGCACTGCCTCCCCACATGGACCCACGGCCGTGTCCCAGCAAGCCCCATTCTCACAGACACGAAGGCTGATTCAGCCTGATTCCCACAGACAGGATTCTGATTCAGCCTGATTCCCGCAGACAGGACAAGCAGACCCGGGGCCCCGGCCCACGTTCAGCTGGAGCTCACGGGTCCTCCCAGCTGCCCGAGCTGCTCATGGCAGGGACACCCATGACCCTGGCACTGCCACCACCTCCTGAAGGAAAACCAGCCCCCAGGGCCCAGCGCCGGGTGGGAGCCGAGAGGCACCTGCCTATGGGGTAACCTTCAAGAGCCACGTCTCAAAACGTGGGGCTGGGCCCTCCTGACACCCATGTGTGCAGACAGCTCCAGGTTTCGGACGCAGGAGGCTGCTGCACGCTTCTTGGATGTGTTTTAAATCTTCACGGCAGAAAAAGAGCCATTCAGACGGACTTACATAATCCTATCTGCCGTGTGATATATTTGCTTCATTTTGATTATGATTTTTTTAACCCTTTACAATGTATGCCAGCCATATGCAACAGGAAAGAGAGGTTCTATGACCCAGATAAATCAGTAGTGGCAGATTTGTCAAACATGAAAACAGCTCTTCAATTACAAACACAGAACATTACTGCAGATAAAGCAGAATTAGAGAGCTGTCACAAACACTTAATGGCACCCCATCAATGTATTTTAGAGACATCCTCAGAAATCATCTGACATAAATAACCTGAAATATTTTCCTTTCCAACTTGCTACTAAGAAGCATGAATACATTTAGTTAATCCTGAGGCAATCCCCAGGTCCTCATGGCCGGGAATAACCTTCATTAAACGGGGACACTGGTCAGTGCAGGCGCCGCGGGACCCTGTGGCACCTCCCAGCAGCCGCTGGGCACGGACTCGGATAACGGCCGGAGAGCGCCCGGGCTGCAACGCTAAACCTGGGGCAAACCAGCGCGGACGACACTTCTCAAAACCTTCAGGCTGCTTATAAGCAAATTTCCAGAAGCTCATAAAATAATTATGAGCATATCTATATGAAAACTAAACTAATGCAAAATGTTTAATAACAAAGTAGCCTAGAAACCATTCAAAAGATCCAAACTCAGGTCAGAAAACCTTTTGCACCTCTCATTTTCTTATTTCTTACATGAAATACCTTCCACGACTGACTCTTTCAATCATTTGTTTTTTTTATTCGATGAAAACTGTGGACATCTAAAATTTTGGATGAGATGTTGGTATTTCTGAGCCTACTGCTCAAGATGCCATCCTGAATTAAAGGTACCATTTGCTACCACGGCAAATGTCAATCTTGTCTCAGAAACAGGAAGTTTGTTGCTCTTTTGCTTTGATGGAGGTTTAAACCTCCTAGAGAACGGCACTCCTGTCGACACATTGGAAGGAACCGAGTTAATCTGGCCCCGTGACATCTGCTCTACCCTATGGGGCTGTGGGGCTCCTGGTTGGTGACACTGGTGACTCAGACCACTGCGTCTGGAAGGCCACGGCTGCCACTGAGGGGATCTGACCCCATTTTCAGATTATCTGCAGCTCCCACCGAGCTCAGCTGCATCTGAGCTCCCACTGACAGCCCCTGAGAATCCGGGAATTGGGCACTTTGAACTCAGCCCTGAAGCTGAATTCCTAATCAATACTGATATTCCACAGGATTCTTCTGCTTTCTCCAGCAAACCACTAACTGCCTTTATGTCTCACGACCTAACTGCAGAATGGAAAACGTTCTGCCATAACCCAGCTGGAAAAGGTTTAATGGCAGGCACATTGCTTTATAACAGTCTTGGGGAAGCAAAAACCCGGTCACCAGACCCAAAATGTGGCTACTGCTGAAGAAAAAAGAGCAGCGCGAGGGAGGAGGGCCAGTCACACAGGAGAAACAGCAGCAGCGAGGGAGCAGCGGCCCGGCCGGGAAGGCTGCGCTGCAGAGCTCTGCCTGCGACCCGCGAGAAACCCCAGCTCCCATGGGCAACCCCAGCTCCTATGGGAAGCCCCAGCTCCCATGGGAAACCCCAGCTCCTATGGGAAACCCCAGCTCCCGCTGGAAACCCCAGCTCCCTCAGGAATCGCACAATCCCAGAGTGGTTGAGGTTGGAAGGCACCTCTAGGGATCACCCAGTCCAGCCCCTGCTCCAGCAGGGACACCCAGAGCAGGGGCTCCCGGGCGCATCCAGGCGGGTTGGAGATCTCCAGGGCAGGAGCCTCCACAGCCTCTCTGGGCAGCCTGTGCCAGGGCTCGGGCACCCCCACAGCAAAGAAGTTCTTCCTCACATGGACATGGAGCTGCCTGGGGTTCAGCTTGTACCCGCTGCCCCTTGTCCTGACACCGGCCACCACAGAGGAGAGTTTGGCCACATCCTCCCTCCATCCTCCCCTCAGGTGCTTGTCCATGTTGATCAGATCCCCGGGTATTTCTGCACATTGACCAGGAAGCCCCGGCTCCCGCGGGCTGAAGGCGCTGGCGGGACCGCGGTGCTGCCTCGAGCGCCGCTCTGGGAGCCACACGCGACATCGTTCTGCTCTGCCCTTCCAGGCAGGTGCTACGAACATCTCTACCTCGGTGCTGAGCTGCCTGAGCTGCTCCTTTAAAAATCACTTTACCTTACAGTAAAATCCATGTGAAATAATTGGATTAAAAATAAGAGTGCACAACACAGACCAGTAGCTTGCCTGAAATGTTTTCCTAATTACCATATTATGATCTTGCAGTGTTCCATTTAAAACATTGTCAAAAACATTGCAATCACTATGTTCTTGGAAACCTAACTGCCATCTAAAACCTCCAAGAATATGTACCATGCACCACCCCGCACACCCAGCAGTACGGCAGCATGCACAGCACGGCGCTTCCGCGTTACAAACACAGAGGAAATGCAACCCCACAGTTATCAAACGGCAGGCAAGCGCAGTAAAAGATGAATTTTGCTTACTTTGGTTCGCCTATCTTGATACCCGGGTGTTGTGTGTAGGCATGGGAATGTGTGCTGGGAGCAGACTTAAATGCCATGGGACAGATAGGACACTTGTAAAAGACTTCACAGTGAGAACCTTGAATGTGAGACTTGAGAGCCGCCACATCAGAGTAGACGACATTGCAGTGCACACAGCTGCAAAGAGAGGGGAGAAGAGTCAGTCCGGCCGAGCAAAACACAGGCTTCAAAGAAAAGGAATCAACACGGATTTTCAAGTGAGTGGAAGAGATAAACCTATATATACAAATGGATAAAACTACACTGTTCTGCCAATATAAAAGTACAGAAAACATACTGAGAATTAATCACAGACTGTGTATCAGAAAAGAGGAAAAAAAAAGTTACCCAAAGATGATTTGAAAATTGAAGAGAGTATAAGAAGTAACCCAAAGATGATCTGATATATGAAGAGTACATTTTTACGGCATTACAACAAACAGAGGAATATTGTATTGATTGTAAAAAGAATGCTTAAATCCTCTGCAGATTTGTAAAGAGATTTTACAAAATGCAGTTTTATCTCATCCAATGGATTATGCAAAGCACACCATAGTAATTTAGAAAGTACTACCAAAATGGAAAATCAGCAAGCAAAACATTGCTCCCATTCCCCTTGCTTAGATTTTATGAAAACATACTGATGATGATTTTATGACAAGTGATTAAATCAATGCTTGGATTAAAAAAAAAAACAGTAAATTTTAATTCAGGATAATTAAACTGGAGCTCTATAATCACATGAGTGTATCAGATTGTTTTCTGAAAATATTTTTCAAAAACATACTTCTGCAATGTCGAAAATTTGTGAACTTCCCGCATCTATTCTAAAATAAAACAATTAAAAATTGAATTAATATTAATAGTAATTTCTATACACAATGGCCCCATTTATGCCACCCATCTCCAATGCTACATGCCACCAGAAAAGTGCAAGAACACACTGCCATGAACAACTACAAGATAATCTGTGAAAATTCCTGACGAGCACTATTTTTCAGTGAGGGATTTACAGTTTAAAAGGCTTCAGCCCCTCAAACGTGTTAATTTTGGCTTATTTCATGGTAGTTTTTGCCATATAAACACCAAGCAATTTTTAGATATTCTGTTTTACAGCCTTGGTAACTGCAATAAAGCATGAAACCCACCAATGTCCTGCACACTGGCCTCCTGTTTCCCTTTGTGCAAAGTACCACCTCTGTTGTTTGGGGAATGCCAGCCTTTTTTAAGCACTTAGTTTACATTCTTAATACCATCATTACACACGCACACACACGGCTACCTTGCCCCCCCTCCAATACGTCCTCATTCTGGGGACATCCCTTCCCAGCCCGATGCTCGGTCGCGCTCGGCGCCGGCCGCGTCACCGCGGCAGCGCTCCGTCTCGCCTCCCGCCCTCCTTTCGCGCCGGGGTCCAGCTCCCATCTGGACTTTATTCTCCAGCGACATGAGATAACGACTGATCCACGGCTGTCTATCAGCACCGCCCTTAATGCCCAGCCTGCCCTTCGGGGCTGCTGGAACCATTTGCTTGCTCCCAGCTTGCGGGGATGTATCTAAGCGTGAGTGTTTCAGCTGCTCCATTTCAAATAATCTGCTTGAGCTGCTGAAATCACACTGGCCTCACCCAGGCCCTCCGGAAAGGCAAGAAGGGTGAAGCTTCTCCTCGAAAGTATCCACAGAGATGAGAAAATGAGGAGAAATTCGGGAAGTAAAAATATTTCTCTGGATACTGCTTTTCCTTGACTGCATTTTTGATTTAGTTTCATTGTATAAAGAACTTTTCACACAGCAAGGCATGAGATTTTTTTTAAATTGACACTGTCACGATTTGCAGGGGCCTTTGGTGCTCCTGGTTCAGGCGTGAGCCCCTGAGGAAGGTTTGGTCCTAGGGGCAAACCCAAGATGGGCAGAGGGAAGGTGCCGTGCAGTGTCTGCAACAGACCCATAAGGAGTTCAGGCAATAAGGACCATTGCCTGAGCAAAGAATAAGCAGAACGATCCCAAGGAACCCCGAGAGGGCTGGAGCCGGGTGCAGAGCCTGATCCGAGCAGGAGGAGCCTGCGGGAGCAGCTGGCGACGCGCGGGCCGGACGCTCCCTGCGCCCGCAGCAGCTTACCCACCGCCC
>NW_010584375.1:291062-320906 GCF_000705375.1 Tinamus guttatus | reverse complement strand
CCTCACCGGCGCAGCGGGTGCCAGCCTGGCCACGGCCACCGCCTGCACAGCCGCCAGCTCGGGCAAGCGGGCAGCCCCAGGAATCTACAGCATTTCCATAGAATGGACCCATCTGATAAGTTATATTGAACAGAAACAGATTTGTGCTCTGCGCAAAGGAAGGCCCCATCGTTTAGTTTGAAGAAGCCTGCAAGGAGCTTCCTCATCCTGCAGGAGACTGGTAGAATCAGGCCATAATATTTTAATACAATATTGTCTTCCCCATTAACTAATAGACTGTGGTTTGATTAAAAAAAAAGAAAAAAGTGAGAACTACTTTCCTTATCTTAGATTTCTGTGGTCTGCTTGCATAATGCTATAAGTAAAATGGCAGCTGCTCGAAGTATTAGTATCTAAAATATTATGTTAATTGGTTTCACAGTTTATACATGGCATAAAGGTCTCTGTGCCTGCTGTCTTTCAGACTGATTTACTGTTTTCCTTCCAGCCAGGTGTCTTTGACATCCCCATGAAAGGAAGTCTGCCACTGCAAATATTTAACTGAAAAATAATAAAATACGAGATTTATAGGATCATTTACAAATGGTGCCAGGCTGACAGCCTTTCCTTCAATTCCTTTTTCGTTCCAACACACAATAACAGGCAGTTTCAATGCAAGTGTCCCTAAAAAGCTACAGCTAAAAAGCATCCCTTTTGCTCCGAAAGGTTTCTGTGGGTTTTTAGTTCATTGACCTTGTATCACAGGTTTGAGGTTCAGTTCCTAAGCGCCCTCAGGAGCCTCATGACGCTGCAGGTAAAGTCAGTGGCCTAGGAGGCACAGGTAGTTTGAGTTACTGCACCTTTTCCACGGGAGCTAGAGCTGGCACCTCTGGCTTGTCCTGTCTCGGCCCTCGGTCAGCCCAGGGACGTAACCTGCATAGTCACCCAGGAGAGTTTTGGTGTCCACAGCTGCCCACCCTTGACATCACCTCAAAGTATTTTCTCTGTCCACCCCTCACCACCTTGCAGCCAGCTAGAAATGTGATACCACAGTCCCGCTGTGCCGATGAGGATGCCCCGAGGATGCAGTGCTGCAGGATCACCTTCTCCCAGCCCCGGCTCGGGCTGCCGGCAGCCCTGGGTGGCACCACAGGGTGTTGACCACCTTAGGGTAAGACCTGCCCTTCTTCATCTGCCAGAGAGTGTTGGAAACAGAAGCCCTTTCATTTCGCTACAGACGCTGTGCACTGTGCACTATAGTCCCCTCTCTGAGGGCAGAGGATCCAGCTCCGACACTTGTCTGTGCTGTGTAGTGTCTGCAGTGGAGGGTCTGCAAACACAAGTGGAAGCACCAACGTACTCCGGTTAGTTACCCTCTGAACTGCCCCGAGGTCGGGGAACATTTGCTGCCTGCACTGGGGGGGCAGGAAGCCTGGCTGTTAGATTGCATGCTGTGCCTTTCATTCATACAAGAACCATCAATTTTAACCACATCTTGCCTATTTCCAGAAAAAAAAGACAAATAGAGGCCGCTCTCCACCAGTCAGCAGAAAGGAGTGCTCCAAATCAAGACATTCTCCCTTTGATGTTACAGTAAATGCTGTATTTGTGCTCCATAGTAACTTTTTAATTATTTATTTTTCAAGGATATTTAAGACTCCCAAAATACAGACCTCTGAAACCTGCTCTATTCTTTCTACTTTCAGTATTGGAATCTGTTTTAGCTGAATCAACTATAAACAGCTAAAACATAGCTTTTACAAATTAAAAATATGTTGGAGCCAAATATAATTTTGCAGGTGGATTTACACAATTAAAAATGAAACCTACTTATGTTTAATTTTTACTTAAGCCAATTTACATTTAATTTTTTGCTTTCAGAGCCTCTCCCATTCTCCCATTTTTGCTTGTTCTTTTTCCAATAAAATAACATTTCCCTCCTGGCTAGTGAAACATCCTTAGTTTAAGCAAAAAGGGTAATATATATATTCCATATTTGCAATCCTAAATTTCTTTTCTGACCCATAACTCTCTAACTTCTGGAAAATATTTCATAGTATCTGTCAAATTCAGTTTTTTTTTTAAGGTTTTCACCTGGAGAGTTCCTGTATCATGTTATCCACAAGAACACGGTGGAAGCCAGTAGTTCTTTTTGTATTGTACTTCTTTTTTCCTTTAATCACCATTAAGAATGCAAGGGCACTTTTCTTTAACACCGTCCTTTAAAAGTCAGTATTTTAGAAAAATGCTTAAAACTAAACTTCCCTTTTTTTGTTTCCTAGGCATTTTCTTGGCAAAACGACTTTCTTTTCTTGCTTATTAAAATAAATGTCCTGTTATGTTTCAAGCTAAAAGCTCTGAAATTGCTTCTAGAAAAGCGTAATAGACTTTTAATAAGTGTAGATTGCTTCTAGACTTAATAAGAGAAAGTGATCCTAGACAAGATAACAGAAGAACGTTTGTAGGGAGAATTTGATTCAAAACCTGCATCTACATCAACAAAGTTTAGATTGTAAATGGCTTCTTTTAAGATAGCTCCTAGCAAAAGAGTGCCCTAAAACCTAAAAATTTGTCGTGCAATGTGTTTATCAAAGTGCTGTAGCATTTTGGCAGCTGGCCTCCAGCAGACTGCAGTGCCCTGATCTACAGGTGAGACCAGAGCAGCAGGAGGATGCAGGGGTTAGATATCACCTAGTTCTCTCTCTGGAGGCCTGAATCCAATCTGTGATTCTCTGAACTCCCACACAGCAGTCGGCTAACCTAAGGAGTGATGTTAATTCCTGCTCGTGCCTGGGCTTCGGCACTGCTCAGAGGCAGCCCTGGTCTCCGGGTGAGCTGAAGGACCCCTGCTCCCGCTGCCTTCCTTGCAGCATGGCAGCAGCTGCACGCGTGCAAAGCGTCCTTAGAAACTGTGCTCCCAAATACTCCATAGTTAGGAGTATTCCCAGGGTACAGAGGAATTGCTCCCTTTGCTCTCTTGCAATATTCAAACTTCCATCTTCTGTCTCCTAGAACGTGCCAGACTGGAAGGAAGCTCTGGCCGAGGTGCTCTGCTTGTGTCGCTGTGTCGAATGGAGCAAGGAGAGCAAGAAGCCATGACCCCAGCACCCCTCAGTGCGTGTGAGGGGAGCTTGGCTCCACGCCACTGCTGCACATCAGAGCACTGCAACCCTCAGGAGTCTGGTACCGCGAGGGCCGGGCTATCCGTAGTCCAAGGAACATTGTGCTGCTCCGTGGGGGATGGAGCCGTGACCTCAAAAGGGATCGGGAGAACCTTATGAGCTGCTGGTAACTCCCGTCCTGAGGTGTGCAGACACGAGCTGTGTGCTCTTCCAGTTCACCTGCATCTTCACAGGCACCCATGCCTCAGGAATTCATCGGAATGGGGAGGCATTTTCCTTAGGCCTTTAGTCCCTCTCTTCTGCTGCAAGTCAAATCCTATATATGTCACATGCACTACAGAGAACAGAGGACTCCTGCCCAGGGTCTGTCTGTCATTTTTCAGGAGGAAGCTTAGCAACATTTTCAAGGATGCTATACAGATTTAGACAGCTAATGTAAGTCCCATGTTCAACCTTGACTAAGATGGTAGAACCCCAAAAGTGGCTTAGACCACTTTTGTCTGATTAAGATATAAAGGAGGTCCCACTCTCTATTGTTGCTTAGTTCTGACCCTACCCATTTCCAACATTAAAGGTTTTTTTAATATATATTAATGGACCTCCAAGCTGTACATCTTATTTCAGCCTAGGAAAGGTCTGCACACTAGTGAGTGTGCTGTGCTGAACTAGGGACAAGTTGAGGAGGATCTAAGGTCTCAGTGGAGATGGCCTTTTAGAGAAACTGATGGGGAAAGGAACTGTTTTCCACGGCTTCAGTACATTCTGCCCTTTGCATCTGTTAAAATAGCATACACAGCTGCTAACCTTTAACAGAACTCAACATGGAAAAGTACCTCAGCCAAGTCTGTTTAAACAGAACAAACATAAAATGCAGTGAGACTAGTCTTCCAATAAATAAATAAATAAACAAACAGAAGATGGAGTAGTTGGTTTTGAGCTTTATTTTTTTGTAAAACAAACAAACAAAAATAGATATATGCTACAGGACTTTTGTTCTACAGGACTTTTGAAGTAAAATTTGGTAATCCTTCTAAAGACTATACTGCAGAACCAATGGACTTTGGGGTCCATTTGAATTATCTCAAAAAAAACCCATGGAATTATTGTCAGTAATCACAAAAATATGGTGATAGAAAAGATGTTCAGGATGTGTACAAATGTATTCTATCATCCCCTAGGCCCTGAAGTACAAGCTATGGACTTTAAATTAGAGAGGTCTTCCTGTTTGATAGACACACTTTACAGTTTAGTTTTAGATGAGTGGGCAGTTGAATCGCTTTTATCCAACTCATTAGAGATTAAGAAATACCCTACTTATGTAAATGTATAAATGGCTGCTTCATTTAAGAAGTAAGATGATATTTAATCTGAAAATTGTCCAACTGCCTGCTAATTTTGTGGCAATACATACATTACAGCATGAAAAGTAGAGCCATTTTTCTTTTAGAGATCATAAATCACTGTTATGAAAATATGACACCGAATCACTGAAAATGAAAATATGAAAATACTAACAGCCTTTGCAACCATGTCCTGATGGCAGTTACCCAATGCAGCGCACAAGTCCCTATGCTGTGAGCTGAAAACCCCCAAGAAAGGGCAGGTCTCGGGCTGGGCTTGTGCTGTGCAGAACAGGAGGAGAAGGAAATAGAAAGAGCCTGTGCCTAAAAGCAGCCACAGATACCCCCTGCCAGGGAAACTTGAATGAGAAAACTAAGATTTTGCCCAGATTAGGTGAAGTTCTAGAGGAGCCAAGGGCATGGAACACAGATACCACAGGGGAGGGATGCTGTGGGGGACGGACATGAGAGGGAATGGACACCATGGAGGACCCGGGACGGACCACATGGAACATGGCTGCCACAGGGGACAGATGCCACGGAGGATGGACACCACAGAGGACAGATGCTAAGGTGGACAGATGCCAAAGAGGATGGATGCAACATGGAAGAGACAAGATGGGAGATGGATGCTATGGGGGACAGATGTGACAGGAGACAAAGCAAACATTTACAAGGCTGTGAAAACTAGCCATTATTCACATAAATCACTCTTTCTGAGTAAAAAGTATGGCCCTAAAAAGGTTCCATAAGTAAAAGAGATACAGGGCAATACACTGAGATGTGAGCGTAACGCCATGCTGAAGAGGTTGCCACTGCTATGAAACTACCCGCAGCCGCAGAGCTGTGAACTGCCAGCTGTGGACGGCAGTCTGCCTTTCGCCCGCATACAAGGGCAGTTAAGCCCTATTCCTCAGGGGACAGGTTGGAGCAGGGGCAGCCCTCGTCCTCAAGGTTTCTGGAGAGCCTGGAGCGGAGGCAGAGAGGGGAAACAGCCCAGGTGGGCTCGGGCCTGGCCAGCACGCAGCAGGCCAAAGGGAGCGGGCAGCGCCGCAGCCGCCTGCCTGCCCAGTGCGCGTGGGACCCGCAGGGCTGCTATCCCGGCGCGCCATCCGCTTTCCCTGTGCATTCCCTGGAATGCAGATGGACTCTGCCACAGAAATGCTTCACAGCTCTCCTTTATTTCCGCCGCTACAAGCCAGTCTGTAAGGCCCTGCATATCAGCTAGCAAAGCCAGCCGTGGAGGCTGCGATAGCGTAACTCACGCCTGCACTAATGGTGTCTCTCTGGGAGAGCTGTTCCACGGATGTGAAAATAGGGAATCACCCAGAGCAGATGTGAGAAGACCTCAAAGTTGTTCTAACAGCAATATCCACTTGCTATGATTTTCTGAGAACATCCTTGATTTGCTTTTCATGAAACAATTTATAGAAGTGAGGCTGCATTCACCCTGGTGACTGACAGACCAGCTGAGCTATTTTAGCAGATCTCCATTGCAGACTTTTTGGCAAAATTTGCCGGGCAGAAACTGAAGCTGCCGTGCCCTGGCAGGGCTTTCCTGGCCCGGTGACAGCTGAAGGGCTCCACGGAGGGCTGCACGTGCAAGGTGCCCTCCGTGGAGGCGCCCACAAGCAGCGCGAGGTGCGGAGCTGGCTGCAGGCCGTGCTCCGCAGGGCACCCACGCAGTGAGCAAGAGGAGCCTCGCAGCTCTTCCAAGGGCCGGAGCAGAGAGCCTGTGTGCGCCCTGGGGCAGAGCGAGGCCACATCAGGCTCTGCAGCGCGCAGATGATGAACAGCTGAGCAGCAGAGATGCTTCCTGGAGCCCATGCAGACCTCAATCCAGCCCCCTCTTCAGCCGTACCTGCTACGCTTGGCAGATGTGTGGATCTCATCCTGCCAGAGCATCCATCTGAACTATGGCTGTGTTTGCAACATGGCATGAAGGGTTACAATGGCATCCCTCTTCACCCCTTAGTACTGCATGGTCACTGCATATAGACAAGGGGCCCGTTTATGGAGGAATCTGAGATCCAGTACTTATACAGAGGGAATACTTGATTGCCTGAGAAGAGGAAAGAGAAGAAATGTGTATCTGAGTCCTCAAAAAGGATGTGTGGAAAATAGACAGTTACTCCTCGTCAGAAGAGTACCTAATACCGGACACCCAAATCTCCAGATCCGCACTGTGCCCTTCCAGTAGCGCTGCTAGAAGGGCTGGACATCACACTTGGCAGTGTCAGTGTTTTTGCAGTGAGGTTTAAGGACAACTCTGGGTCATTGTCTGCAACTGAGGTTTTAATGCAGTCAGAGAAATCCTCATGGGTTACATCAGTGCCAGACATGGTGCTCTGACCAACAGTGATTTGGGGACAGCCAGGTTTCCAGCCCAGAATGTCCTTATGGAGTTTTATAACAAAGTGATGGTCAAACCTTGGCAAGGCCTTTATTCTGTGCTGCAGTAATGCTTTCACTCACGCTCCTCCAGCCCCCTTATGTGAGCACATCCCGAAGGACTTGCCTTTGCTGCCACGCTGGCTTGCATTAGCCATGCTGGCTTGCATTAGCCACGCTGGCTTGCATTAGCTGCGCTTTGCCCTCGCCTGCCGGCTATTCTTGTTTTGCACTAAGGCGCTCTCAAACAACTGGAATTGTTTATAGCATCTGTATCAGCTGCACAGAGGCCCCACCAGGAAAAAAAAAAAATCAGATTGACAATCAGCATTGCAAATGTGCCACACCATGCACTCCAGCACAACAGTTAAATGCGGCTTAACTGCAGTGATGGGGCACAGGTATGCACACGTGGAAGGACAGCACACACCGATCAAAGCCACCTGCCTAGTGACACAGCACAGCGCTATAGAAGGCCAGACAAGGACCTAGGTTTTCTCGGCTTTCAGCTCACAAGTTTGGACCTCTACCTATGTCACCAGCAAACTGCACGGCAGGGCTATGTAAAGATTACAAAATGCAGAGCTAACAGATCTACTCACAAGCAGTATAGTCTTTTCTGCTTACTAACACCTTCCAAATGCTGGGCCAGAAACCTCTTGCTCAGCTTTCTCTGCAGGCATTAGCCACCTGCATGATTAACATCCAGTATAACGAAGCTCATCAGCCTAGGACTTTGAAAAATGCCTGTTTTGTTCCCTTAATATGCCATATGTATGGGTTTTTTTCCCTCCCTTCTCTTGATATTTATTCAAAGATACGAGGATTATTTCTGAATTATTCATCATACAATATCTGATTAGGCTGTGGCTCCCACTGCTTAATGAATGAGCCATTAGCCTTTTGCAGATGGTGCTATCAACAGCTATTTGAATGCTGCATGTTCACCTGCATTTACACAGCGCTCTGAGGAAAAGGCTGGAGCAGAGCCTTGTGCAAGGTTATGAGATAATTTTTTACTGTAACATCCATTTAGGTGTCATGTTCCTGGTTCACTCATTTTCAGACTGTCCTCTGCATGGCATTGCCTCTTCAAGCGCTCCTTATAGAACTGTAGATCGCAGCCTTCCAAACTGCCTCTTCTGAAGGTCTCTTTTGTCAGGCTAGAATCCTGTAATCCAGACAAGAAGGACAAAATTTACAACATACAAATTTTGTTCTTAAAAATACCTGACACAATGTCCTCAGTCTAGAAAACCTTTGTGTAGTTGAGTATATATCCTACTAACTACCTATGAGGTCGCTTCAAGGGATGAAGCATGTACATAAAAATAAACTGCCCACAGACATGCTTACTTACATATACACTGCCCTTCTGCTCCCAAGCATCCTACAAGATTTGGTCTCTTGCTGTTTCTGCGCTATGACTCACCTGCCTGAGCAGACACAGACAGCACCAATGTCCCCCTCGCTGCTGCCCTGGCATGGGCAGGTGACGTGCAGCGTGCTGGGCCACCCGCAGCTCCCTCTGCCCACATGGACATCAGCTGGGCCCGGGGCCAGTTTGGAGGATGTGGCCTGGGGAGGTCACACCAAGTCCGGCTGCACTAACCCCTCTGCACCCCTGATCTGTGGACAGCAGTGAGTGACGTCACTAGCCCCAGATGTGGCTGTCACTGCTGCACTCCCCCCAGGATGCATTGGCCTTTTGTTCGCAACAGCTGCCCCAATCGCAGCTAAGAAGGTGCAGTGACCTCCTGGATGGAAAAGAGCAGAGGAAGAAGCACGGCTCGGATGCACAGGGTCCCCCGGGCTCGTGACTGCCGAGCACTTCTGGGCACTGAGCCCAGGGCAGGCCATGGTGCGTGGGGACATCTGCGGCAGCTAAGAGATCTGGCAAACTTAGAGCTAGGAAGTGGTTTTGAAGCCATGAATTTATGCAAGGAACATCATGGAAATATTCCGAAGCGTGAAGCTGATTTTTCCCATGGTGTGGGAGGACATCTGCGGTTACCAAGTCTACAGTTTGAAGGGAAAAAAGGCTAGAAACAGCAATTAATGAGCAGTCAGGCAGGAAAAAGGGAGTTTGTCTCTTTTTCACTAAAGGCAGGTGCAAAATCCTGTACTGACTTGGAACCACGGGATACCAGGTTGAACTGTGAGCTGGGCAAGCAGGGCTGAACCTTCCCTGTTCCTGAACAGCATTGCATGGAAACCTCAACACTGACGCAAGATCCTGGCCCTCCCTGAAGGCAGCAGCTCTAGCAACTCCCCTGCAGTGCAGTAAGTGCAAAATCAGAATGGTTAATCCCACTCAGCAGCTGCCTTAAAGCTCATTTTGCCAAACTCAAAGCTTTTGGGCACAGGAGTTCCCAGCTAGTCTCTGTCTGCCTGCTGAAGGGATGCTGCTTCTTGCAGTGCAGAGATCAGCACTTTTGTGAGGTGGAGCAGGAAAAGCAACTGCTGAACAGAATAGCCAAAGAGAAAACTAAAATTAATCCTAGAAATGAAACCAAATAAACCTCAATCCTTCAGCTTTCTGGAGAACTGTTTTTATCACAGCCAGATCACAGACATCTGTTTCTGCAGCAGTTTAGAGACCCTGCAAACTTAGAACTAGGAAGTGGTTTTGAAGCCACGAGTTTATGCCAGGACCAGCATGGCAATATTCTGAAGCATGCAGCTGATTATCCCCTTTCTGCTGAGCTGTCTCTAGCTGGAGGCACGTATACAAATAGGGGTCTGAAACCATAACTTTGAAATCTTTTCTTCCCGCCTCCCTGCCCTGCTTTCCTGGGAGATGTAGGCCTGCACACATTGATGCTGTGGGGAATTTCTTTCCCTTTTGAACGCAGAGAGGATGAGGTCTCATCCCCTGCGCGTGCCACCGATGCTCCTGACAAGACGGAGCGGATACACTTGTTGTTTCCAGCTCAGCCACAGAGAGCAGCCCATTTAAGCACTGGCCGCCTGGCCTAGCTGCTCGTGTCCAAAACCTCATCACACAGATCCCTGCTGGTCCCTGGGCTTGCAGTTTTGCAGGGAGCATCTGCTGCTCTCAGCCATGGGACCACCACAGGGACAGGAACCAGATACAGAGAATTCTGCACTCTGGGTACGTCTTTCCTCCGAAATTACAAACTCAAAAGTGCGAGAAGACATTATGCTAAAGAACCCACTTGGGATTGAGAGCAGGCGTGCTGGTACTGGCACATCTATCTTTGAGGAAGATCTGTGGCAGATGTTGGAAGAACGTTTCTTTATTTGTTGCATTTTGGAGCACCACAAAGCTCATGATGTCCATGAGCTTGTGAAATGCAGAGGTGAGTACATGGCGTGCCCGGGCACCCCTTTCTGCAGAGTTGGTGCCCTGAGGGCCAGACGGGCACCGAAACAGCCCGAGAACGGGTCAGCTGGGAGGCGAGGAGCGGTGGGTCACGCTTGGTACCCGGCAGGTGCCTGCCGTCACTGACAGCAGTTCTTGCCCAAGTAAACGGCAAGTTCAAAGAGGCAGAAGGAGGCTTCGACTGCCGCCTTTGCAGAGTGTGCCCCATAAAATG
This sequence comes from Tinamus guttatus, assembly GCF_000705375.1. Next base: position 310,514 of record NW_010584375.1, on the reverse strand, counting down.
GAATAAGCGCATAATAAAATAAGGATAAAATAAACCCCACAACATCCAGTGCTGGGCTCTGAACAAGTCATCAGACGAATTAGGTGTGAAAAGAGAGCCCCTGGCAGCCAATTAGGAACCTTTAGAAAAGTCTGGATTAGCTGCAGGATTGTTTCCCACAAGAGCGATTTTCCCTGCTATTTGTCTGTTGTGTTTACCTCGGAAAATACTGTCCTCACAGAAGAAGGCACCTCTAGCAGCTTCTGCGGTTGTGGCTGGGGCCGTCCGTTGTGTCGCTGCTGCAGCTGAGGCAGGAGCAAACACAAAGGCGCCTTGCTGTTCAGCAGCAGAGCGCAGAGCCTCCCGGCCAGCTCAAACTGCTCTGCTGGTTCCTGGTGTCTCCTGCTGGAGAAGGGACGTCTGATTCATCACCTCCAAAGGTTACGAAAGATGAGTCAGGATTATACAAATTCCACTTGTATAATAACTCCACTTTCTGGGCTTCAGGACTGCCTTTTCTGCTGCCATGAAGATCTCTGCCTGGGATTCAGGTAACTGTGAGTCCCATGGGGCTCAGCTCCAAGGCGGCAGAACCTCGACGCTGGCAAAGCTTCCTGATGGAAATGCTGGCTGGTATTGGCTAGCTACTGGCTAGTATCTAAATATACAATTAATGGAAGAAATATGAGAATTCCTACAATAAGTGACACTATGTGTTTCCTCTTACATCCCAATCCTGGTTATGTAGAAGACAGAAATAACTTTGATCAAGTATTTTGGTAAGATGAGGGTAAAATGCCTAGGTAGTTTATATTTGAATATTAAATTTGGTATATACTGATTTAGAACCCTGGATTAAATCAAGAATATTCAAAATATTGCCAAGCTCTTGTGTTTGTTACACAGTGTTAACCAGCCCCACCCCAAACCCCTTACAACCTTTGCTATTACACACATAATTTTTCCCTATTGATCATCTTAAGAAAATATAATGTTTTACAAAAGGTTTGTAGAGATCTAAACTCCTCAGTTTGTTGCTCTTTTGACAGTTGGGCACTCCAGTCACCTCCCATGGTACAAAGATGGAATATGAACTCTCCTTGGGGGAAACTGGTGCTGTTATCACCATTTCCATTTCTTTAAAATTTCAAATATTGTTACCTCTTCTGTGATTCTTCCACCCAACTGTATTTAATGACATTCATGCATGACAGCTAAGCTGGTTTCTGTGCTAATGGTGATTTGGGGGATAAGTCAAGAATTAAGTTCATCAACCTCTGCTTTTTTCCTGTGAATTATCAATATTGTGAGGTTATAACAAAAACAAATCTGTCTATATTGCCATTTGTTTAATGGTGAGCTCTTTACTGACAATAATTCACATATTTTTGTGCTTTATATCATTTAGCATGTCTGTCACAGTGTGAGTTCCAAGTTAATAAAGCACTAGCTGGATACGAAGCCCCCCGGTGTGATGCTAAATTCAGTTTCTATAATCAAATAGCAAAGCACACAAACCAGAGGTGTGCAGATTTAATAGGACTGTATGATTTCGTCCATAGATAATCTTTCCCCTTCAAACTTGAGAAAACCTGAACCCTTCCTAAATGGCAAATTCCAAACCACCAACTGCCAGAAGATAACAGCCTGATGAGGAATGTCTTTGCAGCTTTAGGAGATAGATAGGACGGCATTGAAATAAATATAATCACAGAACGTTACCCCCAGTTTCACCTGTGAGCCGTGGATGTGCCCAGGCTGGTTCCTGAGCTGCGTTACGAGGAAGACCCAGCCCAGCTGGTGGAGGGGGCAGAGGACAAGGACGACACCTCACGATTGTCACGACCGGGCTGGGCTGGGGAGCAGGGAATGGCGAGCCCCAGCTGGGGGGCCGCGCTGCGCCCCGTCCCTGGAGCTGGCCCTGCTGCGAGGAGTGGGGCTCCGGGGCACATTGCTGCTGCAGAAAGGACACGCGGGGAACGAGGCGCACGAAGCAAGTGTGGGAAAGCAGGCGCTGAGGAGCGCGTCTGCGCGGGGCGCTCTCACGGCCTGCGCGAGGGCCCTGCCGCCCGCACCGGCAGGCTGGCTGCGCAGGAGGCGCTGACGGCCCCACCACCGTTGTTATCTTCACACTTGTTTTGGGAGTAGTTGGCACCTTTTGGAGCTCTGCCTCTAAATGTGCTGTCTCTGCTCAGAGCGGGTGTTCATCCTGCTCAAGAACAGGAGGGATAAATCCAGGCCTGCTGCCAGTGCTGCCAGCCCTGCGAGGGCAGGCTGGGCACAAGCAGGGAGCCTCTCCTTGCTGCTCCCTCCTGATGCTCCCAGGAGATGCCCCTGTCCCGAGGAGCCGCCCTCAGAGCAGATGGGGACATGCCGGGATCAGACAGCCTGACCTGCTGCCACCACAGAGGGGCCTGCCGCTGACATTTGGGTTTGGGGTCTCAGATCCTCTCTGCTATCAGGCACCACAATAATCTCACAAGGGTCTTCTGCTTTGTTCAGAAGTCCTTGAGGACACATGTAAGGCAGAAGGACCAGGTCCAACAGAAGAGGGAGGGAGATGAACCAGGGGGTGATCCAGCCCAAGCCCAGATGCAGTTTAGAAGGTTTGAACGTCCATGGCAGCCCATGTTTACAGCGTTATCAGCCTTCTTTGAGACAGTCTCTAATGGCCTTCCCTTCTTTTGTGCGAAAGGGCAGGTGGTGCGCGTCTTTTGGTGTGTTTCAACAAAAGGAACAAATACAGGATAGTTATCTTGCTGGAAGGGGTCCCCAGGTGATGGAGCGGTCCCTGTGGGATGGCGAGGTGGGTTAGCAGCACATCCCCACCCCCAGCTGCTCTGGCCCAGTTACCTCCCAATAGAACGAGCGTGTTTTCCAGGCCCTGCCATGGCGAGCGGCTGTTCCCTGGCAAGACATCCGTTGCTGTCAGCGGTGACAATGCCTGCGTCTGCTTGCACCTGCTGTGGCCCTGATTAGATTGTGTTTAATTCCAGCCTGCTTGGGAAGATTGTGAGCATGTGGCGGGCAGCGGCGCCCCCAGCACGTGCCCACATTGTCCGCGGGGGCTAATCCACTGTTTCAGATGTGGAGTGTCTTGCCTTTGTCTCTTCTCCCCTCGGAAATTACTCTCCCACGCAGCTGCTGCTCCTTCCCCAGCGCCTGCCACACCACAGGGCTCAGCAGCTGCTGTTTTATTCCAGACTGGCCCTCCCTGTACCTCTGCCATCCCTCAGGGTCACGTCCTGTCCCCCTGCCAGCATGTCCTGAGGTGGCAGAGATGGCCAGGGCAGGTGGGAGATGTTGTCAAACCCCCTCGGCCGCCAGGCAGCCAAGCTAAAGAAACTCTGAAGTTTGGGTTCCGCAGAAAGACTTTCTTTTCACTACTTTTGAGTGGAACTACTTAAGTTCTCAAAAATCCTTCTCACATAGCATAATCTTAACAGTTCAATACCAGAAATTCACATTGTTACCCAAATGCCTGCTAGGAAAAGAAAATTAGTAGCTCAGTTAACCAGAGGACCAGGACAGACTGAAGAGCAGCCCAACACAGAAGTGGGACTGCAGAAAAACATTGACACCTGGTGGCTAATTCAGCCAACTGCTCAGGACGCAGTCTCGGGTGGAGTGTCAGGTTTTGTTTCGAATCAATTTTAGCAATTAAACAAAATAATTAAAGAAATAAGGTAAAGCTTTCCTGGCGTTAACCATGTGTCAACCTGTGTTAATGCATGTGGCAGAGAGCTGTGCAGATGTGGAGAACGCCGGGAGATGGAGTTTCTGTCAATGGGCTTTTCAGAGCTGTCTGCAACCACAGTAAAACATCTGCTCAACAAACCCTGCAAGCACATTAGCGCCTTAAGCCTAAAAAGCTTCCTCTAGGTTCAAACTACTCTCCGCTAAAAATACTACTTTAGGTCTCCTTAATGACAAGGAGTAGCACTTATTCCTTTTGTACTATGATGCTACATTTTCCCATCAGCTTCCCTTTCATAATGGTGTGGCTGCATCCCAGCTGTCTCATTTGGGAGCATGGGGGTCTCTGGGAGGGCAAAACCCATGCTCTGGGAGACAGGATCTTACTTTGAACACAAAAAAAAGCAATAGAGGCATATGACCCCTTTGTCTTTGTTTGCAGGTATCTATCTATAGCCACATTCACAGCCCAGGGACAATGTGAAATTTCAGGCTGTGTTAAAAAAAAATTACATAAAAAGGGATTTGAACATGCCTTTTTCATTAGTACCACACCTCCCTCCCCCAGAGGCTCCAGAAATTAATCCATTTCATCAGCAGGCACTCAGACAAGCTGCTGATGAATTCCAAAGAAGAATATGGTATAGGCAAGATTAGAATTAACAGGATGAAGTGTGTTGCTATTACTCCTCTAGAATTAGAGCTCAGAGAATAACACATCTGCACAACTCAATGGCAAACTGAAAACAGACGACTGCTTTGTTTCTGGGTTATTTCAAACCCTTTCCTTATTAATAAATAGATTTAAGACACTCTCGAAGCATGGGCATTATGCCAACAACAGTATAAAAGCACAGCATATTGGTTTTATTGAAACAGTTCCCTTCTTTTTTTCTGTCAAAACTATTTCCTAAGCATTAGTCACAGCTTTGCATGTTGCTGACATCCTTCCTCCCTTCCAAACTGTCTCAGTGAAGGAAGGAACAAACTTCTGACAATAGAACTGATGCCTGGGTCATAACTACAGTTACAACAGCACCTGGAATCTCAGCACAAGGCTGGGGAATTCGAGAGTTTATGACGTGAAACTCGGGCCCCGAGAGCAGGCGCAGAGGCACAAGCGGATGGAGGAGCGCGGCGAGGGCTCCCTGCCTGCACGCCGAGGACCGTGCGCCTTGCGGCCACGCGGCACAAGGACCTCGGCAGGACGGAGCAGGAGCTGAGTGCGCCCTGACCCGCTGCAGCGCTGCGAGGAGCGGGAGCTGAGCGCGCGAGGTAACGTAGTCACCGAGACCCCGCCGTGGGCTCGGTAACTACCTGCTGCCGCTCGTGCTCATCGCGCCCAGGGCACCACGGAGCCTGGGCAGCCCCTCCGTGAGGGTCTTTGCCCCTTGTCTCGGTGCAACGGGGCTTGATTGCCAACTTTAGAAAAGTCAATTCATTTATAAAGCACGAATCTGTGTTGAGAGCCCTGTGTCATTTGGGGTGACAAAAATAACAACCTCGCAACATTATGTTTAACACTTTGCTGAATAGGTAACAAATATTTAATCAGTGAGTTGTTCTGCTGTGGTAACAAAAGAGGGGTAAACTGCAAAAAGCTGCTCTGAACCTGCTAGTTGTGTTTTATCTCTGAGACAGGTTTCAGTGCCACAGCACAACCTTTGCAGGCAGAGGAGCCGGATTCACCCGTTCTGAAAGCCTTTCCTGACCACCCTTCCAAGGGAACAACACCAATTCTTACAAAGGCCTAACATGCAAGGAATGGCTTGGTAAAAAATAAGACAGAAATTACATTTTGCACTGCATGCATGCAGGTAATAATCTAAATACCAAATTAACTATTGGCATCATATCTCTTTGTCACTGCACTTCTTATTCCCTCTTTTCTAAAAGCTGCCCATAAAAAGTGGTCCGCCTTACATGTTAAAAGCAACATGAGCATGTGTTACCTCAAATTCTAATTATACTCTTTTTCCCCTATATATACAGCATGGTTTCAGATGTGCCAGGCAGATGGAGTTTAACAGGAAATATTACATCAACAGATGCTACTACCTAGTTATCTTTGTTCAGTCTGGAAATAAATTGAGGGGTAAAGCATGAAAACATGTTTTCTTCTAGGGCCACCATCTGCTAATTTTAGAAGTAGCTGTCACTGGTGACTCAGTATCATTTGTGTATGTAAAAACATTACTAATATCATTCTCAAGGTAGCTATTATTGTATGATCATTGCAACAATTGACTAGTACCGAGATGACAGCATATAAAAAAATGTGACTAATGATTTTAAAAGGAAAACAATTTTGAATAGGATTATGTGAGAAAGGACAGGGGTTTTCATGGGAAGTTTTAGAAAATAAAACTTGTTTTTATCCTTCCTTTCAATCATACTCTGTTAAGAAAGGAAAATGTTTGTGGTTTGACATCAGATAGAGCTTTTCCAGTTTCAGAAGTGTATGGTCTTCACAAAAGAAATGTGTTTGGCTGTCAGAGTTTGTAAAACAAAGGGTTAACAGACTGACAGCGGCAGTGTCCACGGGTTCCAGTGGTGTGTTTTATAAAACAAGATGAGGGTGACGGTGTTCCAGCACATGGGGTGGCCACGCGGCTCATCCCAGAGGACCACGGGAAGGGAAGGGGAGCGGATGGGCAGAGCAGAGCCGAGCGGGGGGTTTGCTCCCACGCAGCTGACACCAAAACGCGTCGCGTCCCTGTTGGGCCCGTCCGATGGGCAACGAGCGGCGGGGGCACCTCGGCAGTGGAACCGCGGGCTCCCTCGCCAGCCACAGCTGCACCGTCCGCACCGCAGCCGCAGTGCCCGAGGGGACACGGAGCTCCCAGCTCCCGGGAGGGCGCTGTCTGCCACTCGTGCGGGGCAGAACCGGGGCAAACGCCATTCCTTGCATCCATTAAGCAGGTGAACACAAAACTGTGGCTCAGGGCGGCTCACATTCTGCACTGTGCGCGGATGCAATAAACCACTAGCCAAACCCAGCCACCTCTCTGACTGATAAGGAATGATCTTTCAAAATCCACTCTCCTTCCTGCTGCCCTCTGCGCTTTGCCGACTCACGCCAAGTCCTCTCCTGCTGCAGCTTACGCAGGTTTCACTGACATTTATCGAACTACATCTCTTGGGCTTGCTGTTGTCTTATCTGACTCCAGGGCCAGGCAGCGCTGCTCTAAAAATAAACCCCAAACAAAATATATTGCTTTGTTAATATAAGAAAATCTGCAGGGAGAAGAGAAATTAGCTGCTTCCCTTGTCATCCAGCAACGAACGCACATGGACTGCCTTTTCCTGCACTTTACTGCACAGCGAATAAGAACATGGGACGAATTTAGCACAGATCCCTGGGAAGGAGGAAGCACCCTCCTCACCGGTGCCCTGGGAGGGCTCGTGCTGAGGAGCGCGGCGCTGGACAGCCCTATGGGTGCACGTGCCAGGGAGGTTGTTCTCTGCAAACTGCCCATCACAGTCTCAGTTTTTAGTTTTAGCAAATACTTGGGGTGGCGCATTACCCAATCATCTGGCTTTTAAGTGAAAATTCACGTGCTTCCACTGATTATGAGCAAGATGAGCAGCATTCAGCAGTAAATGGGCACCTCCTGTGACCTTCACCCTTGCTGTTGCGCCGCGTGCAGGGCCGTGGCAGCAGGACCGGCCCTGTCCTTCCCCCCTGCAGGACACTCACGCTCCTGAGCGCCTCGGCAGCCCCAGCTCCTCTCGCATCACCCAGATCTCTGGACTCCTGCGCAGTTCCTGCCGATATGGAAAGTGCATTTGGAATCCCTTAGTAAGATAGGGACTGTCACAGAGTTACAGATGCATCTGCGCAGGCAGCGAGGCGGACGGGAGGGTGTCAGCGGCCGGGCCCCGTGCAGGTTTGAGGCAGGAATACTGGCCCTAATGCAGTGGTTCCTGGCCTGAGCTGCTCTGATCTGTGTCTGCTTCTAAAGAGTCCCCACAAGAAACCCAAGACAAGCAGGACTAGAGGAACTACCATTTTATTTATAAATCAATTCTGCAGAACAATTAATGCATAGGTACATCTTTCATTAAAAGTATCTAATACTGTCCAAACTTAGCCCATTTGCAGAATACTTCAGCCATGTCTCTCCTTATGAAACACACACAGGAACATGCAGGCACGGCCGCTAGCAAGGCGGGCACGAAGGTGCTCAGGCCTGGCGCTCGCTGCGTTGGTGCTCGCTGCATTGGCGCTCCGGCCAGGACCACCTCGAGCCGCCTGCGGTGCCTCCCGCGCGGCGGCTGCCTCGGCCAGGCCCCAGGGAGCCGCGTCCTCGGCGGGACGGCTATGACGGCCTCTCAACCCCGTGAGCCGGTCACTGGCCCAGCTCCTCTTTCCTCCTCACAAGGTCTGTTGCCCCTGCACTGCCCTTCCGCCATCCGTCAGCTTCTCCCACGGGCTGGACACCCGGCCAGGGAGGAGAAGGCAGAAGGCAATGGAGGCCGAGCACCAGCTGCCTCCAAGGGAGCGGAGCATCGAGACTGATGGAAAAGAAACTGAGCCCCCAACGAGAGGCGATTTTAACACTGAAATATTAAAATACTCGCCACATCTTCACTTCTGGAAAAGCTCCTTCTTTGCTCAGTTCAGTGACATTATGTATTATCCTATTTGCTCAACAGGAGGTTTTTATAACATACAGTAATACATAAAATATTGTTTTAATGTGGTATGTATGAAAATACCTGCATATCAAAAATATCTATCATTTCGTGGCTAGCAGATTTTTTAAAAATCAAGTTAAAAGCATACAGAACATGGAAATTCCTTTTCCTGTTTACTTTTGTTAGCATTTTTCCTCTGACTGCTATACAGGGCTATTTTACTTTTGTACAGAATGAACAATGCCCCTGTCAACTAAAACCGCAAGACTGAGGAAACGCAGGAGTTACTGTAAACGTGTAAGGGCAGCAGGTCCCACGGGAGCAGCGGGAGGCTCCAAGGCTCCGCGCTCGGGAGAGGAGGCAGCGGCACCAGCGCCCGGCGCGTTCAGCTCCCGAGCTGCAGCCTCCTCCTCGCGGGGACGAGTGTTCGCCCCTCCGAGCGCGTTCACGTCCCGTCACCAAGGGGCAACTCAGGGGAGCTCAGGTTTTTACCTGCATCTCACTTCAAGTAGCAGGAGGAAATATAAAATCCCTGTTTTTTATTCCTAAAAATACCAGTCCAGTTTTATCTCCTCGGATCTGAGCTTTACCCGAGAGTAAAAGAGACCAATCCCCAACATGGGCACCATCTCTAGGTGCTCCGACCCCTCTGTCGCCAAGGGCTCCGGCTCTAGGAGATGGATGAAGAGCGGCCATTCCGAGCCCCCAGCGACGCTGTCCACGCTGCGCCCGTCCCAGCTACTGCCGCCGGGAGAAGCGGAGGCTGTGGGAGAGCAGGAGCTCCAGGTCAGCAGTGTCATCCGTTGTCTCTACGGGCACGTTGCTCTTTTCCGCAGGGGGTGAGTAACTCTGCACTTCGTGTCTTGAAGTCAACATACCTGAAGTCCCATTGCAAGAACATGCCCCTGGTTGCCTAATGCTGTCTGAACAAACAGTGGTTGGATGATAACCCCCTGGACAGGGATTTGCTCGGTCATGACTAGGGAAATAGTACTTGGCTGCCACTGGACTTGATTCCACTTGTTTAAGAAAAGGGTTATTAGGCACACAGCAGGTCTGAAGACAGCTATTACTTTTGAATCCATGATGAAGGCCTAATTTAGCAATAAGGGGCTTCCCAACATTGACTTCCTTCCTCTCGTCCATTGTATCTTCTACCCCTGGATACTCATAGTGCAGGCAAACAGTGAAGATCAAGTGCTCCTGCAATGGAAGGGAAAAGGAGTTTTATTTCTCCCAAATAAGCAACATAGTAAACTTCTCCAGAGAAATAATTTACTGGAGAAGGAGATTAATCATTTTAGGAGCTCAAGACACATGCTAAGCAAGACTGTTAACCTAATCAGCTACAGACAGTACATGGAAAGGGGAGGTTCTGCACTGATGCTGATTCATACACCAGAGAAATTAGGTGGGATTGCAGAAAGAGCCTATTCACATAGAATATTTGCACACTCTCCTTACACCTGTGGAAGCAGTCAGACATCTCCAATGGCCTCTTACCCTGATAACCTTAAGATGACCAGGAAAAGCATTTTTTTTCCTACAATTTTGGTTTTGGTCCCTGGGACAGTCTATGCAAGTCTCTCAGCTCTTCAGGAAAGCCACTACAAGCTATGAAGGAACTAGGTGCATCCCATGCTTATTCAAAGTACAATTTCCCCTACGGCTTCAAATTGCCTAAATTTTATGTGTAATCAACCCGCTCCTGAACAGGACATGCAAAGGCAGGGGAACTGAACCATGTTTCAGTCTCTGTGCAAGAGGTACCCCACACCCTAGAAAATCTGGCTTCCTGCTACTGCAGGTGAGCTCAGCAGCAGAACCCCGGCACAAACATACCTCCTTTTTAGAGATGGCAGCAAAATAAACAGTTTTTCTGTCCCCTTCACTATCTGAAAGGGTCTCAGAACTTGCTGACCTGTTTACCTCTTTTGGTTACTAACTTGCTTACCCGACTTTTATCTTTTATTTCTAGAAGCCTTTATGTTTCACCACCTGCCAGAAGCCTTGGGGACGACACACCAAGCGACATCCAGCCCAGATGTTCACAGCACACAGACACAGGAAAGAGCCTAGAGAAGCCTTCAAAGGCTGCGCGCCCAAGAGCACGCGCTGCAGTGGAAGGAGGCGGCGTGTGACAGTTTCAGCTCCTGCTGAGGATCTGCTAAGATGCAACTCTGCTTCATTCGCACTGAGTTACAAAATCTAAGAACATTCCCACAACGTGCACGGGTGATCTGCACAAACACACTGACCTTCAGCTTTTGCAGTGAGCTTAGCCTGGTGTAGAGACAGTGTTTGGGAAGGTCCTTTGACACTAAATAGCTTCCAGTTTCCTCAGGAGTTCCTTTATTGGCCTCCTTGGGATCCACATCCAGATCCTATTGCAAGAAAGAAATAAATGAGCTGAGTTCTACAATAGTTAGGAGCATTTCCTTTATTAATGTCAGAATTTTCTTCTTCCTAAAAGAAGATATCAGTCTGGATAACATGCAAAAGCTGCTAAAATCATTGCTAATCACAGGTGGAAAAGGTCACATTTGTTTAGGTTACTCTTTTTTGCTGATCCTTCCTCTCAGATTTGTTGTGTTTCCCTAAAGGCTGCTTTCTGCTACCTAAATCCTACTATAAAATAAGGTACCACAACAGTAATTTGCTGGCCTATAAATATATGTATTTATTATGCATATTAATTCAGATATGTTATTTATAATGAATCATTAGTGTCCTAAGTGCCTTACAGATCCTAAGAATGTTTTCTGCCTCTGAAGAGCTTTTGATTTTACTCTCATCCTAGATACAAAGGACTGTGAAGTTATAAAGCCAGAAAGACCTTGTCCAGATTTGTCTTCAGATCTCATTGGACTCCTTACTCCTGAGTACTGACATTAAATTTCTTTAATTAAATTTCTTTAATTAAACACAAGTACTGGATATTAGATGGTGAAAAGCAAAAGAGACTGACAAATACCATCAGAGATTCCTTTTTATGTATTTATATAGGTGTTTGTATATACACTGGTGTGTGCACCTGATTTTCACATTTTACACTGGTTTTATTACGAAAGGTGCAGTCCAACAGGGACAGGCCGGGTCGTGTCACCCGGAGCGGCCGGCGGTCACTGAAACCCCAGCAGGAGACACTTACGTGCGCGAAGTCGGTAACGTAGGCTCTGCACACCACGATTTCTGGGGGCTTCTTTACTATTCGTGTGTAGATTATCATGACATTGGAAAACTCTGCTGCAAATCCCAGCTGAATCTGAACACCACATTTGAATTCGAGGTACATACTTTCTGGAAGCTCTGCAAATAAACACCACATTATTACACTTCAAAGAACTTAACAAGTCTTGTCTTTTTTGAGACATTCGGAAGTTTTAAAGGGTCCGACCTCTTCTCCTGTCGCTTGCGGATTGGCCCAGGAGCAGCTCTTGGAAGCTCCCCAGGCAGCAGTGCTGGTTTGACACGCGCTCTAGAGCTCCCTGCAGCCTCACCCCTGCAACTGGCGCAGCAACATTTGAGGCAGCAGTGCTGGTTTGACACGCGCTATCACACCCTGCTCTAGAGCTCCCTGCAGCCTCACTCCACAGGCTGCCAACCTCCCTGCAACTGGCGCAGCAACATTTCATGTGACCAGAATGCAGCTTTCTGCCCCAACACTTGCTTTATGCTGCAGCTTTCCCCAGAGTAGCAAGGTTAACTGCCTCACGCAGGCACCTCGTGCACACGCTGCCTACATAGGGCAGTCACAGCTATGACATTTTAAGAAGCCCTGCACTTGACAGCAGAACAAAAGAAATCAGGTTCACCCATTTTTTAAAAGCACCCTTTTGCTCAAAGATCAGCAACAATGCTTTGTGCTGATTTTTCTACTTCCACGTGAAGTCTATTTTTAGAGGAATTATTATGCTGCAACAACAAATTCTAAACACATCCTCTTCTATGGATAGGCTAAAACATGTACATTGTAAAATACCACTGTCTTTAGAATTTTGGCTTTGTGTTTCAGTCATTTAACAAACAGAATTAAGGGCTTGATTCCACAAGCAAGAACCTATGCCTGTAAGAGATCCTGCCCCTTCCATCAGGTAAGTCTTGAAAATGTCCACCAAGCCTCTGCTAGAGCTAGCCAAGAAATTTTAAATCATAATCCAATGCATTTAGCTGAAAAAGCTTAAAAACCTCCACTTTCCTAAAAGAAAAAAAGTGTCAGAAAGTCTAGAATTCCTTTCATCCTAATTTTAATTAACCATCTCAGTTGTATTTATCTAAAACTCCACTTCCAGCACTGTAGAGAATATTTTTACTGCACAGTTCATCTGGGGATTTGAGATGCTTTAGAATGAAATTACTGAAGCCCCAGAAAAGTTATAAGATCATCTCAAAATGTCACTAATATCAACACAGTGTATGGTTCTTCTCCCAAAGGTGGGCATCCCAAGTGTCCCCTACAGCACCTGTTGGTCAAACTCTGGATGTCACATCTTTCAATAAAATCTCATGCAGAGGTAACTCCCAAACCAAGAATGTTCAAGATCTGAAAATACTAATGAAAATTCAGACATGAACTTGAATTCCTTCCATTTCTTTCAATATTACAAAATACCTCCATGAACTAGAGACTAGTAAGAAGCTCGTCCTCGTATTTTTGAGGGAGCTGCTCGGTCCGAGGGACGTAGCAGCCCAAGGTGAGGCCCCGCCGCGAGGAGCGCCCCCACGGCGGGCTGGACCGTACCGTACCGTGCGCCTTGGCCCACTGCAGGTTCCGCGCCAGGGCCTCCGCCGAGGACGCGCTTTCCTCCACGGGGTCAGTTAATGCTCTTTTCTCAGACAAGCTGCTGCGGATCTCCAGAGCTTGCTTGCCTTTGGTAAGGTGACACTTGCCCATATCTAAAAGTAAGACGCAAATAATTTCAATTCAATTTTCGCATCAATGCTGTAGAAATTCCAACTAAATTAACCACATTTCACAAAAGTTGCCTGGCTGCGGTGCCTGTGACGGAGCGCCGGGGCTCCCGCATAAACTCGCGTTCCCAGAGCGTTCCCTGCTCGGTCAAGGGGCTGCGGGAGAGGCTGTCGCGGGGCCTCAGGAGAGGCCGGCGCAGGGCTGCGATTGCTGAGCCTGAAGAGACGGCTTGGGGGTATCTTATCAATGGATACAAGGACCTGAAGAGGGGGAGTAAAGGCAGAGCCAGACTCTTTTCAGGGGTGCCCTGCAGCGGGACAAGAGGCCACGGGCATACACTGAATCACAAGAAGTTCCGTGTGAACTGAAGCGCAACCGTTTCTAGGTGAGGATGACAGGGCACTCCAAGAGGCTGCGGAGCCTCCATCCTGGCGGAGCTTCCATTACGTGGGACTCGCGCACAGCCCCAGTACCATGTACTGCTCCTGAATGCTGCCCAACTATCCTCTGCCTTTTACGTGATCCCCCTCCTTATTCTTCTGTCTCATCGTTGGGGCACTAACTTGCACTCCAAATACCAACGGGTGCTGCTTTCACACTCTCCTCCATGGTAAATCTATTTCTTTCTTCTATGAGTTCAAGAAGAATGAGGTAATTAAGTAATGGGTCATGTGTTAGGATATCTAGAGCATGTGACATTAACCTGATAGCCCAGAGGAGGCAGTAAGAGATGCTCAGCCATATTCTGCGTGACATTTGAGGAAGCTGCGGAATGTGGCTATAGGCAGGACTGAGCTCCAACGGAGAAGACACGGGCAAAAAGAGGAGTACTGACCCACACTCAAAACCAGTGACAAAAACATTGACAGGAAAGAGAGGGCGAGAAGAATGTTTTTGTATGCTTCTTCAGAATACAATTTGTGAACTTCTATACTCATTGAAGGAGTGATTGGTCCGTGGCCCTTACAAAAACGTAAGCGAGTGTCTGCCATCCCAGCAAGGACATCAGAAACCACAGCAGAACGCTGTCGATCACCAAGCTTTGAATGCCCTAATGTGAGGAAGTCAGACACTGCCTGTGTAGAAGGATTTACCTACAAGTAATGGGATAACACACACTCGACTCCCCTAATGGCTGTATCTCTTCTGCGCTTTGAGGAAACACTGCCTCAAAGACAGAAGGAAATACGTTTTCCTTCAGCAATTTTTGCTTTAACTGCTTCCCCTGATAATACAGGAGGCAATAGCTGAACAGAGTCCACTAAGGCAGGGACTGTCCTTTGCTGTCCCCTCACACCATGATGAAGGGCAGCAACCACCATCACTACGGCAGGTTCGAGGTGGGCAGGACGTGGGTGACTGTCAGAGCGCCCACGGAAGCAAGTGGATCTGCAGCAGCATCAGATGTCACGAGACACCAGGGTCGTGTTAGTGGATGGACAATTCAAAGCTCCACGCAGAAAAACATTTCAGAACAAACAGTTCACCAGGCAACGAGGTACGCCAGAAAGAAAAGTGTAGTACCACTATTTTAAAGGAGCTCCAATCTCCTTAGAAATGGTGAACTTTGTTCACCTGCTGCCTCATAGCACCCACTTCTTTGGTAAGGGATATTTAACACAAGACAACAAGAAAGAGCTTAAAGAAGAGTACCACACTTCCTGTACAAGAAGAATGGCAGTGCAGCAAGGAAGCATTTAAATAATTGAGGCTGAGAAGACAGTCAATGCAGCAAACTGGAGTTCACCTTCCGCAACCTCATCCAGCAGGACAGTTATCTTCTTGTCCTCCAACAGGCGCTCCTTCAAGAACTTCATGAAAATTCCATTGGCCAGGCCATAGTGCTGGATTTCGAAAGCTTCTGCCCCTTGGCACCTACAAGGTCACCAGTATCAGACAAGGAAAGATATTATAGACGTTACATGACTTAAGATCAAAGTGAGGACAAGTGGCATAAAGTTCTGTTTGTGAATGTGAGGGAAGGAAATGCTACAATGGGAGAAGGAGGTCAAGTCTCCAGCCAGCTCTTTGTGACTTTGCAATGTTCATTTGCAACCAACTCATCTCAGAACGATCTGCAAGACACAGCAAGAAGCACAGCAAGAAAATACTGTCCCTTTAACCCAATAATTGGCGTTTTGGTCTAACAGATCAGCTATACAATCTCAGTGGTCTGTTCTGACTTTAAAAATCTCTGTGGTATTAAAAAAAAAAAAAAAAAAAAAGCTTCCTTACGTTGCATATCCAAAAACGATGTTGGCTGTAACCTTTAGAGCATCTAAGATGAGAATTGTGTCATCATATTCATTTCTGCAATACATGGAAACACACAAACAATAATTTGAGAAATAACAGTAACAAACTCCACAGTTGCTCAGAACACCAAACAACTTAGTTCACACACAGTATTCTCCCCTCTTACAACTCTGACGAACCCTGACAGCTCAAGAGAACAACTGGCACCAGCCAAACTCCTCATGGAAGGACTGCAGAGACACATCCCGGCGTCCTGCACCTCCCGGACGAGGGCCCTCTTGGACAGCGAGCTCTATTAACCGGTACCGGACCTCGCAAACCCTCTGCAGAAAGTTTCCAGTGATGATGAGTCACTTTAGGCTACAACGAAAACTATTTGAATTCCTCCCTTGTTTGCAATGGTGACACCCAGGTTCTGCAGCAATGTTTTGCACTTGCACAGCAGGCTGTGAAGCTGGGTGGAATCTGGGGCACTTCGTGAGCAGTGGGGTTGTCAGGCTCCGCAAACACGAGGGAACCAGAACCAGCAATTTCCTACTGCAAAACGTGCACCGTCCTCAGAGACCGACTTCGCGAGTGGGGACTGCAGAGCTATTTCTGGCACGGTATTCATCTTCTCTTCATAAGGAAGGGGAGCAGGACTCGGTTTAGATTGAACCAATGTATTTTTAAGCTCTAAATAAAAATACAATTTCTTCAGCATAAAAGCAGTCCATAAAATAAATTCATGTCTCTTAAGAGTTCTCAAAGTACTTAGCCCTCCCATCAAACTAATGCCTTTGATCACATGGATTCTCCTTCCTCCCCAAAATTATAAAGATGGTTTAAGATAGAAGGAAAATACTCACTTTGCTTCTGTAATGTGCCTAACTGCACTTCTACCTAAAGAGGTCAACGTTTTGTAACTTTTAAGCAAACAAACCAAAAAGCTGGAATCGAGAGGCAGGTATCTGCACGCAGACCCAGGATGCTGAGTCGCCACCTCCACATTCCCACGTGGGGCACGCGCACAGCGATTCCTACTGATGAGGAGGGCTCGGACTCGGGGTGCTCCGAGCCGGGAGCTTTCAAGATCACCGAATTCTCAATCTAGATGGAACTTCAGCGTGAAGACCAGCTTTCGCCCCAGCTTCCTCGCTATTTTCCCAAAGTGCCTGGTTATTCTTATTTTTTAAAGTAGGCCCAACTTTAATCTATCTTGCTGGGTGGGGTGAATAAACTGAACTTCCTACTTGGTTCCCCAAAATCAGGCATTACACCACCTCCCTACATCATGAAGTAAAACCACCTCGCAAATATTTCATGTCAGTTTTCACTGTTGGCAAATGATCAGATTGGATTAGTTCTACCTTTTCCGACACATATCCAGCAGGAAAACATTGAGTCCTGTCTCTTTTTCCTGCATCAGTTTGAGTATGTTCTGTACACAGAGGCAGTTTGCAGACCGGTAGGGATTCGGAGCATCAACAGGCACCATGAAGCTGTTTCCATAGTTTTCATAGCCGTGGCCAGCGTAGTATAACAGACCTGGGAGGGCAAAACAGATGGGTCTGAGGCCACAGTTCAGAAGCAGATCCCAAGCCTGGCACGGCCGGGACCTTGCGCTCTGCGTCCACAGCGGCGTCTCTGGGAGACAAAGATCATCTGAGCTACTCCTAACAGCTTTCTTTCTAATTGCCATGCCTTTGTTAATACAGGAAGGAAGGAAGGAAGGAAAAATAAAAGGGAACATCAACCTCATAATGCAGACATAAAAATAAAAGCTTTCTCTCATGAAATAGAATCATCTGAATATGTACTGTATAGTGACATATGTAATCAGAGACAGCTAAATACAACAGCTCTTAAAAATGCTTTAAATAGTTTAGGCCCCAACAGAAATAACCAGTTGTGTGCCACACACTGGAACTGGAAGGTATGAACAGGGACCGGCGCCAGCTGTAAAGCAGCTGCTCCACGGGCAGCTACGAAGCTTCGAGTAGTAAAGAGTTAGTGCAGATTTTAACAGATAAACAGATAACTAGATAAAAAGATAACTACTGGATTTTTTTTGAAAGATGCTGTGATGTTAAAAAATACACCCTCTGATTTTTTTTTACCTACTATTACCACTAACAAGTCTTAAAATTACTATAACTAGAAATCAGAGGAAAATCTTGCTTACATTATGACAGTGTTTTTTCAGTTTTGCTTTCTTCTGCACAGTCAGTTTCTCCATTTGTTTTTATCTTTCTCATATGAAGGGGTAAGAAATATTTTTACATTCAGCGAAAAGAACGATGATTCCTGACCATACCTGGCAGCCCTCCAGAGCACATTCCTGTTATTCAAACCACCAGCTACTCACTTCTAGGTGATCACACCTACATCCTGCAGTTTCATGACCCGTAACTGCTATATGAGCAACTTACTGCAATGCTTACCTAGATGTAACAGATCATCCTAAAATAATGATCTCCCTCATATACCAATGCATAATGTTCTAAGACAGATTAAAGAACTTCAAACATGCAACAGTTTTGTACAGACAAAATATAATATACGATTAAGAATAGGCTTTTCATAACCCAACAAGTTGGGAACTCCAATAAGACTTAAATTTTACCTCTATGAATAAAACTGCACCAATTTACCGTAAAATTAGATAATCTCAGCATTAATTTTCACTGTCTTTATAAAAGACAGTTACCAGCAGCTCATGCGATTCAACAGTTTCCTTCTGCCTGTTCCCTGCACTGCTTTTGCTTATCCACGGCAAGTTCCAGTTTCTAAAAATAGTTATCTGTAAGTAGCTGTCTATGGTCAGAACTTCAATTGGTATCAAGGGCTGCAGCTGAATTGAGGTCAGAGATATGACAATTTATGCTAATCATGGACATGATCTTATATCGTTATTCTTAACAAATGCAGCCGTGGAAGTTGACAACGTAGAAGTGAAATACTCAGTAACACAAACAACCCTTGCCCTAACATGATAAACATAGTAAAATGCCCTGTCTTTAAGCCAGGTGAGGAGTTTGGGACGCCAGGTGACTTCCCCTTTCCCTTACAGTAAAGGCAGCAAACTCGAACCCTCTCTGGCAGGGCCTGCACACCGGGAGCAGCACGGAGCGGGAGCCGGGAGCAGCACGGAGCAGCACCCGGAGCTGCAGCCGGGCCTGGGCCCCGCAGGCTCCTGGGCGGCAGCACCTTCGTCACGAGGCCGTGGGGAGGCTCCGCGCCAGCGACAGCCCTGCTCCGGGGCACGGAGCTCGTCCGGAGGCTGTGGGGGAGCTCGTCCGGAGGCCGTGGGGAGGCTCCGCGCCAGCGCTAGCCCTGCTCCGGGGCATGGAGCTCGTCCGGAGGCCGTGGGGAAGCCCCGCGCCAGCGCCAGCCCTGCTCCGGGGCACGGAGCCCCGTGGCACCTCACGGGACGGAGCCCACCAGCACCCCTGTACTCAGGTAAGGCTCTCAAGGGCACAGGATTAACCATGTGGAATTTAAAACGTAAATACATATAGTGCTAACGGGCCAATTATAAGATTCCTATCTCAGGTACTTTCAAAGGAAATAAAAATGAAGTGCTAAGTGCCTTAATCTCAGGTCAGGTTAAGGAAAACTACTAAACACTGTTTCCACAGTGCTTGGATCTGGACCTAAATTGAGGTTGTGCAGCTGAGTGCATGCTGGAGAAGTCACTGAGCTTTTTGAAGAAGGGGTCTCTAATTTAAAACCTTTTCGTTCTTTCTAAGGCCACACTGATATAATCTGTGTTGAAGTTTAATAAATAAATAAATAAAAATGAGCAAAAATATGAGCTTTGATAATGCTTTGATCTGAAAGCATTTCTACAGGCAGCAGAGAAGCCCCCTGGGACCCGACGCCGGCACCGCGGTGCCCGTCCCCAGGCCGGAGGCGGCCGCTTTGCCGACCGCTCCGCACGGCTCGTGCTGACTGGAAAGCGGAGCCGGCAGCCGGGGCCTCCTGCC
>NW_010584375.1:275562-290780 GCF_000705375.1 Tinamus guttatus | reverse complement strand
CCTGCAGCCAACGGGCCAGCCCGACCCGCTGCCATGTGGGGATGAGGGCACAGGGAGCCCCAAGCTCCTGCTCATGGCACCGGTCGCAGCAAATGGGCCAGGCCAACCCGCTGCGCTGCGGGGACGGGGGCACAGGGAGCCCTGAGCTCCCGCTCGTGGCGCCGGCCGCGCTCCGCGGCCCCGCAGGCTCCCAGGTGCTGGTGCCCCCACAAGCAGCGAGCGCTGCTCCCCCCACGCCGCAGGCACCTTGCAACAAGGCGCAGACTGGAACCAGAACTCACTGGCCAGCAAACAAATTCACGAGCCAAAGCGAGCGCCCACGGCCACAAAACCTCTACGATGTCCCACAGAGCAGACACTGAAGTCTTCCCTTTTGAGATAACTGCCCTTGACACCTTCCATACAAGAGAGGGTTTTCCACGGCACAGAACATGAAGTCAAGCAAGCAAAGTGCCAAAGCAGCCTTTAACCTACAGCAACGAGCCTCCGGGGGGAAGGAAAACTGCAAACTGTCCTTCTAGCAGGAAAAAAAGGAGAAACTCGGAATGCTGCTTAGCAGAGAGTTTGCTCAGTGAGCAGAAGTATTTCAGAACAGGAATAGCAACTGGATTCCTTGTCCATCCTTGAGCAAATGACCGTCGCGCCTGTGAGGAGAGCGTCTGCAGCAGGCAGGATGTTGAGCTCAAGACCAGGAGTGTCTGTGTGCCCAGAGTAAGCAAACATGTCTGGAGGGCCTCACCAGACATTCTTCGAGCGGGCTCAAGTTCCTCAAACATCAGCATTTAAGAGATATTCAGAGCTTTTCTGGGAAATCAGCCTAATTATTTTCAGCTCTAAAATGTAGAGCCTAAGCTTTTATCCTTTGCAGAACACAGCACCGATTGCACACTGCACTTAATATACCACAGACTGAGGCAATAAGGGCATAATCATTATCACTCTGTTTACTACTTCTGCTCTTAAGGAATAGCATCTGAAATGCCACTTTCCTGGCAGTAAGCAGCAATTACACAGTGTCATATTAGACACCATGGCTATGCGTAACAAGAACTACACTGGAATAGCCACTGTGCCTCATATATTTGGAGCGATGCCACTAAAAACGCAATAAATCATCAGCCATTTGTGCATTCACAGTATCTTTTATATGCACCGAGATATTAATAGCTGCTATCCAGAAGCAATAAAGTGACCACTTAAATCATAAAGCACTTTACTGCAAACACTATTGAAGGAATCCAGTGCTTAACTTCCAGAAGTATCAACTTTCTTGAAAAATACAAGTCTTAAAATGCACCTTAAAAGTGCCCTCAGATAGTGCTGATGAGAGACTCATTATAGCCTTTCAGATTTGGTTTTCTGAGCTTCTTTCCGCAGTTATAAAAAAATAAGGTGGTGTAATTGCTAAAAGCTCATTGAAACGTACAAGCAAGTGCCTCTAAATGGATAGCCATCGGGGAGTCTGTGAAACTTTACTGCCATAATCAGTCTTCATATCTTGCGAGTTTTGGCACTGACTGAACTGCTGAAATGTCAGATCAGTCAGTTCTGCACAGAGAGAGCATCAGGTATCACCTCAGATTAAAAAAAAATAAAATAAATCTGACCTTGTGTTCCAAAAAGAGTCAGACAATGTTGCAATGTTTTCCTAGGTGGATGATGCTATGAGGAATTCTGCTCTCCACAAGGGACAACTGGCTGAACTTTCTGGTCTGTCCTGAAGAACTTCTGGAGTCATTTCTGTGCCCTTAGGTTCTAGAAAAGAGGCCAAACGCGGGCAGCCAGCAGCCAAGTGCTCCAAGCCTGCAGAGGAGCTCTCCTTGTGCCCTGCCCTGCACATGACAGGGGCCTTGGGCTCACAGGAGGAGGCTGGCCGCCCTGTCCTAGGCAGCACGGGTGTCCTGCATTGCCCTTCGCACTCCATGTCAACTTCGAGAATGACAAAGAATCCAAAGATGTGAAAAATGACTTAAGAACAGCAGTGATGCACATCAGCCTTGACTGGTTATCCATCACCCCATAAGAAGGCACCTCCTGAGCACTCTGTGGAGCATAATTTAAAAATACTATTAAAATTCTGTGGTAGAGACCACATAAATGAATGCATGACTCAAAAGCTTGAAAGAAGTGTGTTAAATATATCTTTCAGCATGCATGCTGCAAATTTTATATATATGTGTATATATATATATGTATGTATGTATAAACTTAAGACTTTAAGTCTTAATAGTTATATATATATAACTATTGTTATATATATATATACACACACATATATAAAACTTAAGTATTTATGGTGAGGTGCCACAATATAATCATTAAAGTGATGTTGTCATTTTAAAGGTGTGAGCCTTGAGGTTTGGGGAGTTTTATCTCAAGTTTAATGCTTTAAAAAAAATAAAGTTTGAGGTACTATCTCCTTAAGCAACAAATTCCAACAAAGTTCAATTTTCTGAATAAAGCAGAGACATGAAACAAGGACAAATCCTTAATCTATATTCACAGTTTTTCTGTACAGATAGCTTACCTTATTTCTGCCCAAACAGGAGTCTTAGGAACGTCCTTTACTATTGACCGCTGCAGAAAGCTACAATAACCTGAGCGCTTTACTGAGCCACTCCAGCAGCCCTTGGGAGCGAGGTGCACACAGACACTTCAGCTCTCATCTTCCTGCCCCTGGGTCCAGGGTCGATTTCCCTAAACATTGTACTTGATGTTTACTGCACGGTTAAAACCTAGGAAAAGGTTTAGGTTTGGTCTTGCAGGGAAATCCTTAACACGAAGTAGCAGAAACAAGTATTTGCCATATAAACAATCACGTGGGAAAACATGATAATCTAATTTTTTTTTTTTACAAATTTTGAGAAGGGGAGGAAAAGATATTTCTATTTTTGCACATATCAAAGGAGAAAGTGCAAAAAAGTTATAAAGCAGTTGGAATGTATAGTGCATCTGACACGTTCATGGCTTAGCTCTCAACCACACCTGAGATTTGTGACCAGGTACCTAACAAACCACTTGGCTTGCACGCTGGTGCTGCTCCACCGCGAGCTCTTCACCCCAGCACCCTCACGCACATGGACTGGGCTGTTTGTGCTTTCACTTAAAGGATCGGTACACGTTCTCTCTAATGAGCACCTAGTAGAGATACACAGCCTGCTGCTGTACAGGCAGTTAAACACACTGGTACCACCAACCAGAGAGGTGCTCAGCACTGCAAAGCCAAGGACCATCCATTTATGCACGGCCCAAGAGCCTGACCATCTTATCTGTTCCAATAACGAGCAGCAACCACCTCTTTAGTGAAGGTCAACAGACATGCAGGTGGCACTTCTAACTTACCTTTCCCAATCTACACACACATTAGTACAGTGAAGTTTGCTTTGCTACCACGTGATAGTAATTTGGCAGAGGTAAAACAAAACGAAACCAAACCCACAGAAGTTTATGTACTTGCTACATCACAGAAAACAACCTATTCCAGTAGGAATATCACAGGTTCTTACCATATACTCCTTTGTCCAGGAGAAGTAAAAATTCATTCACTGCATTTCGCATCTCAGACTCAGTAAGATCCAGCAGAGAAACAACTTTGAAATCCAGCTGTCTCAGCAAATTGGTCAGTTCATAGACATCTACCATCGGAGCCTTGAGCTTTGGGTGATTCCAGTAGCTCATATTTCCTATCAGCAGAGCTACCTTGTCTGTTGCTGCAAAGGCAGGGGAAAGACAAAGCAAATTTGTATGTTTCCTGGGTTCAATACCCTTAAATTTAGCTTCTTCTGAAGCTAAAATAGTATCAAAGCTAAGTATTTTACATGGTATTTTTAAGTTCTCCTCTATTATCTCTAGAACTCAAGTCTCTCTCATCCAGGAAAACAAAAAGACATCACAGCATGTGCTGACAGTCAATGCATTTAAACTGTGATGAACACAGAGGTTCTCAGATCAGCTAATCTGCCAGTGAGTGACAATAAGAGCCACTAAGGCTACTTTTCATTTGTTTTGTTTACCTGAAAGCACAGACAATTACTCAATTCCTCCAAACACGATGAATATACTCAGAGTTTTCTTATGTTTCTTAAAGGAAGCAAAGCTCTTTCATTCAGCCACCTCCCATGCTCCTGTTTCTAAAATAAGCACCATTTAAGTGGTAACTTTTACAGGTCAGAAGTGAAAAGTCTCTTCCTGTTTGTTAAGATGTTTTGCTGGGGTTCTCGATAAAAACAATAGCATGAGCATGCTCCCTTAGCAGAGAGGCTGCCACTGCGCTTTGAGATCATCCTGATGCCACCACCCCGGCTGTGGGTGCACCCAGAGTTACAGGCGAGTGAACTTGTTAAGGTCACACTCAGAAGCATAAACTGGAAGAGATAAGACGTTACAGGCATTCCACCACGTATTAAAAATACTAGTGTTCTCACCCAGGTTTACTGCTGAAAATGCAACCAAGCTTTATAAGGACTATAAAAACAGAAAAGCTCCCCTCCAGGAAGCTCTTGGCAAGCACTGCAGTTACTCCACTAGCTATGGCAGAAGATTTATCCAAACAATGTTTTTTATTGTGTTCCCAATAACGCACATTACTCAGCACGGCTGCAAAATTACTCACCAAAAGGTCTGCCATTTGATTGCTCTTCTAGGTCTGCTTGAACTAAATTAAAAGAATGGAGCATCAGTAACAGCAGGCACAGTTGTTAACATAAGAAAGTGAACTGCATGTCCCACAAAGCAATAGTCCATCAGCACTACTTTGCTTACAAGTTATTTTCTAGCTTTAAATAACAGTAATAGTGCTTGACTTTTGCTGTTCTTTTACCTAATAACCACAGAAAACAAAAGATAATTTATATAATATGCAGGAATATCATATAAAAGAGCAGTGTTAGCAGCCACCCTATGCTTCACTGCAGATTTTTAAGTTAATTTATTGAATCAAGTAAGCTGCATGGCCCTTTACATGACCCATGGCCCTATTAAATCCTCAGTTATGAATACATACAAATAATGGAAGTTACACACGGCAGCACAGTGAAGTTCAGTGACACTGAACAACACTAGAAATTGGAACTCAATTTCTCTTTTGCCCAGGCCAGTAAATGCTGCTCGTACACCATTGTATGAGGAAAGAGCAGACGAGCAGGGCCTGTTCAGCCTGGAGAAGACTGAGAGGGGATCTGATCAATCTCCTCTGTGGTGGCCGGTGTCAGGATAAGGGGCAGCGGGTACAAGCTGAACCCCAGGCAGCTCCATGTCCATGTGAGGAAGAACTTCTTTGCTGTGGGGGTGCCCGAGCCCTGGCACAGGCTGCCCAGAGAGGCTGTGGAGGCTCCTGCCCTGGAGATCTCCAACCCGCCTGGATGGACCCTGGGCCCCGTGCTCTGGGTGTCCCTGCTGGAGCAGGGGCTGGACTGGGTGATCCCTGGAAGTGCCTTCCAACCTCAACCACTCTGGGATTGTGTGACTTGTACTGTGAAATGAAGACCTGAAATTAAAGTTTTTCAAAATTAATAACTTACCAGGGTTTTGAAGGCCACTTAGATCTTCTGTGAAAAAATATACCAACAAGATCACAGTTTAAAACAAGAACCGAATAATAATTTGCTTATTAATAGAAGTACCATTCCATATTAATAGAAGTCAAAAAAAATTAACTTTACATGTAAAGACAGCCTTTCGTGTGTTTATTCTAGAGGTGCAGAAGAGAAAAAGAGAAAATCTGGCATCAAAACACTAATTACGCAAGCCACAGCAATACAATATAACAGATCTCAGATAAAATCAAAGGGAAAACCACCTCCTGCCCTCAGTCCCCCAGGCAGGAGGCAGCTTGAACGCGGGGAAAGGAGCGCAGCAACGCGTGGGGGTGACATGTTCTCCGGCCTGCTCAGGAGGCAACACCCTGAGCAGAAAGCTCCTTCCCAGCCCCGCACGCTCCTGGGGGGCTCCTGATCTGATCTGCAAACACGCCAAGCTGCCAGAGGGGTCACCTGCCTGTTTGGAGACCCCTGGAATCTACAGGAGCGTCACCGACCCGACCTGGAGGTCTCCTCGAGCCGGCCTGGCCCACGCAGCCACCGCCAGGCACTCGCGTCGGTCACCGGGGGAGGCTGGAGCGTCCCCGGGGCGCCCGCGAGCGCCGGGGCAGGGGCTGTGCCGGGAGCCGCACGGCCCGGCCGGGCGCCGCTCTGCAGAGCGCGGCCCAGAGCCACCGCCAGGACCCGCGGGGCCAGCGCGAACCAGGCGGCTCCCGCCTCGCTCCCAACAAGGGACAATGCAGAGCAGCCTCGCTGCAAGACAAACAGGGCAGAGGGCCATTTATTGCACCCTGGGAATGCATTTGGTTTCCCTTTGCTGGTAGATAAGTTCAGGGAACGAAAAAATCAAAATATAATTAAAAAGGCTTTCTTCCTTTAATTTGGTGTAAATTTTGCATGCTTGAAGATGCTCAGTCATCAAGGGATAATATCAACATTCAGGTCATGCTATGTCTTCCCCTCACTCTTAAGCAATGCAAAGGAGAATGAAAATCTTCCTAATAAGGTTGCTGGAAACACTCCCCTGCGGGCACCAAGCTGGCAGAATCACTACAACGAGCTCTGTCCCACTCTGAGGTCCCCATGGTCCCTGAACACTGCTGGCTTTCTTGCAAGGATGTTGCCTCTGAGCTCCGTGCAAGTAATCTCAAAATCTTTGTGTTCGTATCTTTGTGCATGTATGGAAATGATGCAAAAATCGTATCACTATAATTGGAACATCATTTTAGTACTGCGGATGAATAAAGTGGATTGGTGTTTTTCATGCGCCCTAGATCATGGCATCAAGGCAAAGAAGGGAGAAGCACATGCACAAGTGACACACATATCCCACACCAGGGCTTTACAGCAGCGCCACCGACTATTGTCCCCATGAGTAATTGAAACAAAATTGATTCACAACTAAAAGTTTACTTTACCTTCTGTGCACTCCACTGCCATAGCTTTTCTTCCTTGTGTTTTAAAGGGGAAAAAAAAGTTGGAAGACAGTTGATGCTCTCTGTTATGAGAGTTAGCACGAGCGGGAGCCAACAGCGGCTGCCAGGCTCCTCCACAACCCGGCTCGTTTCAGAGCAGCGTGGGCCTGCGGCACTGACTACAGCACTGCTACAACCGAGGACACCGCACGAGAACGCTTCGCACAGGAGGAAAGAGCCGCTTCCTATGAAGCACGTGATTGTATTTCCAAACACACCCGGAGGCTGAGCCCCTCTCTTTACCTTGCTGTAAACACATGCAGATCCACTAAACCGTGTCATACCCAGCTGTGACACTTTCTGTGCATAATGTCACCTGCCCTGGCTGCTGTCACAGTTGGTGGCACTAACGAGACCTTAATGGCATCTCAGGAGTTAAACTGGTAGCTGCCAAGGGACGCATGAGGATAGAGCAAACGGCCCAGCTGCGGGCAAGCCGCACACACGCCAGCCTTGCGAAGCGGTGGCACCTTTACGCAGAGGGAACTCAAAGCACTTTGTATCAGATAAAGCTCTAAACTTCCTTTGGGTGCTAGCAAGGATATCTATTTTACCAAATGGATAAACCAAAATTTCAGATTTATGTGCTTGGCTTACTACTGAAAGCTTTAAAAATGAATTCTAATCACAGGCCCGTCAGCCTATCAATTTCTTCCCTATGCCAATGGAAAGCCTCCTTACCTACAACGACTTCTATCTTCTTGCTGTCTTGATCTTCCTGCTCGTTGAACACACGGCACCAATACGTCCCTTGATGTTCCACGCCCACGCAAGCTACCTGTGTAAGAATCACAGACGATGGGGATAAGCAAAGCCTATGCAAATCTAAAAAGCTGTATATACTCTCACTGCATGGACAGCGTTTGTATTTTAGAAACTATTTCAAGAATTCAAGAACGCCATGCTGCAAAGTCATGTGCAGGCTTAAGCTGCACTGAGGACAACAGCATGGGACGGCAAGAGCAGCTTGCACTTTTACTGACATTTCATCCTTGCTGGGTCAATACATCACTCCAGTCCAGCGCAGGTTTAAGTCACTTCCACAGCTTCCCACCTCATGACTAGCACCTCAAACACAGTGCCAGTGACCAGGAATCATAGAATCATAGAATGCTGAAGGTTGGAAGGGATGTCTAGAGGTCATCCAGTCCAACCCCCTGCACACGCAGGGTCACCTAGAGCACGTGGCACAGGACTGCGTCCAAGCGGGTTTGAAGATCTCCAGAGAAGGAGACTCCACAACCTCTCTGGGCAGCCTGTTCCAGTGCTGCAGGAGATTACGTCTCCACACCTCAGAGCCTCAGAACACTGTTGTCACATGAGCAACACAACATAAGCACAACTAGCATAACGTGCACCTGTATGCGAGGTTACCAGGACATGAGAAAGTTATTTTCTTCAAGGAAGCTTTATACGACCAGCAGACGGTGGTTACATACTAACTGTCGAACGTTGGCACTAGGCAGTAACTTACCATGTAGACATTTTTGCTCCCATCTGCCAGGGGAAATCCATTTCTGAACCACTGGTAGTGAGGAATTGGGTTTCCAACAGCTCCACATTCCAGTACCAAAGCATCCCCAACCGACAGGTTCTGTGGCTGAGGCTCAATACAAATACGTAACTGTTTTTCAGGCAAACCAATCAAATTCCCTTAAAAAAAAAAAAGACAGAATTAATCTAACCTAATGTGTATTAGTAAGAATTAACCAAGTACAGGCACATCATCCTATAATCACAGAAGACTTAAACTAGCAGTGAAATTTAGTTTAAATTGTATTTCCATAAAGCATATGAGAAAAAAAAAAAAGCAGCACCTGTTTTCTACTTCTTCAACTGAAGATTAACAGAAACACACACTAAATGTGCCCCCAAGCAAGCAGATGTAAAGCTCTCTTTGCATCATTTATTCCCACCGGTGCCATCAGCAAGGGGCAGAGCTCCAAAATGCAGAGCTGTTCTGGAAAGGCTCCAGAGGGAAAAATCCCAGCTACAAAGAGCAGGGGCCACCAAAGGATGCATAGAAACCCCAACCTGTGTGCACGTGTGTAGGCAGGGACAAAAATTCCCTGCATCATTTATTTGCTTCACTGTAGGAAAAAAAAATAAAAGAACAAGGTAAAACTTCAGTGTCTACAACAAACCTTAAAATCAGTTTTAGCATACCCGTATTCTTCTCACTCTAAACTTAGCCTCAAATTTTATAAAAAAAAACATGTAAGAAGAAAATAAAAGTACACACCAAAGGTTTCTGATCTGTATGTGCTGAAGAGCTTGATTAACCAAGGCCCCTTCCAGCCTCAACCATTCTGTGACAACACGGCCAGCTCAGACCCACCTGCAAAGGCCACCCCAGGGATCTTCCCTCTCAGCTGCAAGGTCACTCACCTTTATTTTTAGACCAAGCACGTAGACACTTATTGTGTCACCAGAACTATTCGTGACTGACGACTAAGGGCTGACAACACTATCCTTCACATACTAAGGGCAGGCAGTGATATTGGTATAACACCATACAACGAAAAGAAGAAGAGGGGTACTTCACAAAGATGGCCTCAAAACCAATTTGCCAGAAAACTAGAGAGAGACAAGCTGGTAATGTCACGGAAATCAAAATATGTCAAAATATAAAAATTCAACTTCAAATCCTTTCAGCTTCTGATTATAGCGCAAACTTAGAAATACAGAGAAAATTGATTTGGGAAAAAACAAACTTAAATCTGTACATCTACTACAGAAAAAAAAAATCTTTTCACTAGCTAGACAAAAGAGAGGGCACATCGAATGAAAAGAGGAGGATGTGTTGCCTGTCCAGCTAGAGTACTAGGGAGAATTACGGTTTCTGGAAGAGAAGAATAAGTGTTTTATTAAGACGATACCTTTACCCGCAAGACAGAAAAATCAGCGTTTCCTTGTTTTGGAAATCATCTTCGTATGTCAAAGTTTACTAGGGATATCCCTGTGGATTTCAAATCCTGCTCCCTTCCTTGCCAGGAGGGAGGAAAAATTCATGGATAATCAGCAGGCAAGCAGAAACATTGTTTTTATCATAACTCCCCCTAATCCTTTGCTGTTTATTACGTTGTCATGCAAGCTGATAACCAAAGAAAATCAGCTACCATGAAGGTTATCAGGCAAAACACAACCACACGGAATTCAAGTCTACTCCATTAACTATGAGACTCTCCGCAGACGCTTATTTGGTGGTGATTATTATTATTCCTGTCACTTGAAAATACCCCTGCAAGGTCTAGCAGGGATCTCTCTTGCTGAAACGAGCCCTTTACTTCATGTCTGTAAACAGTAAATGTGAAGAAGATAACCCGTCCCTCTGTGCAGCTGCTTTTTAGGAAGCAAATGTTTGGAAGATGTTTTGCATTTCATATTCTTCTCTTTGCAAATCTCAACAAGTTCCATTTGGTGAGTCTTACGGAATGTGCCACTTCCTATGATTTGCCAGGACCTGTTGACACAGGAGAACTTGCCCTAAACTCATGCATGTAAACTGAGATATGCAAGCACAAAGTCGCACTGAGGACGTCACTGTGATTGTGCTCATTACCAGTGTCCATCAGACCTTTTAAAAGAAGACTATATTTTCTAACCAGCCTCTAGACAGTTAAGGAAACTGCCAATATATGTTGTACAAGTGTGTACAGCATTTCAGATGGAGAGACCTTGGCTTACTGAGTCCTCTAATAACCTTTTCAAAGGTTTTTGTTTCTTAGGAAAAACTTTGTTGTTTCTTTTTTCCACTTCTTACCATATTAAAGATTTTTATGTCAAAATAAACTCTAGTCCCTTTCAGTCAACTGTTCAGAGCCTTCTCCCTCCCTCCCTCACTCTCTCAACTTGATATTAGAATCTTTACCAAAAGGAAAAGAACTAATTTCCCTCTAGGGCAGAAATGCAGAAGTAAGATGAGAGGTAAAGGAACTGCTGTTGTAGTCAGGTTAAGCAAGATTAATCTTTAAAGACAACAGAACACATGCACAAGCTACAGATGGTGAAACTGAACATGAGAGTGAAAGATAGACAGCTTGTGTCCCCGGCGCGGTGTCGCACAGCCTGCTGTCCCGTCACTCACACAGCGCCCAAACAAACCTGCAGCCGCCTCGAGATGTTTCTGAAATTGTCTCTGGCTGCTTCACTGGTCACAAGATGACAGCAGAGCCGAGAAAGTTGCCTTTACAGGGGAGGGTCAAGCTCTCATCAAACAGAAAGCAAGGAAAAGATAGGTGGTAAAAAGAGACCTGGGGAAGAAAGCAACCCAAGGGATCAGGAAAGAAAGAACGGAGTGAAGCAAAAAAAAAAAAAAAAAACCCAGACTGCCAGCAGCTGAAGTAGGAGAGCTCAGTTCCAGCCAGCATTTGCAAAGATGGTGCTGTCTGCACCACCTAGTTCAATTCGATCACAGGCCAAATGGTGCAGGAAAGAAATCCCCCAAAAAGGAATCCTTCCCCACTCATGCTTTTGTCTGTCACCAAGACTTAACTTTGACTCATCTACTAGTTTTTCCTACTATTTACATTTCAGATTTTTTTTGTGGCTTCTTTTCATATTATTCATTGCATGTTAATATCATGAAGCTGATAACTAGCCAAAGCATATTAAAAGGTCCTTCCATTAAGGTTTCTGGTTGCCCAATACTCATGAAGCAAATCAGTGCACTACTCTGTGAATGCCCACTGTCCTTTAGTCATCAAAACTTCTGCAACAAACGTGAAACAATGTCTCCTCTTTTCCCTCAAATTCTTTTATACACACACAAACATCTCAGCCTCCTGGTGCAACCAGCAAGATCTAAACCTGCACCTTTCTGACTGAAGTGGGAGCGAGGGAAAAGCAGAAGAAATC
The DNA here is from genome assembly GCF_000705375.1 of Tinamus guttatus. Next base: position 278,911 of record NW_010584375.1, on the reverse strand, counting down.
GTTGTTCAGATACAGGATGGAGAAGATGTTGGAGATTCAAGTGTTGAAAGGTTATCCCAGCTGACGCTGCAACAGCCTTTGATCTTTTACTGGAAGATCAATACTCTCTACCTCTTTTTCTTCCAGGAAAAAAAATTTATGGGCAGGATGTAACACTGCCCGATGATATAAGGCAAAATGAGCACTCTGTAGTCTGAGGATGGACAATGCTACTCACTCCAAAAAGACTCATTTTACCTCATACATGGCTTGTTTGCATTTTATTTGCAGTCAGGAAAGGGAAGAAAAAAAAATTCCTCAGGATTCTTATACACCCGGACTGGCAGCCAATAGAGAGGCCAGACAGCCCTGAGTATTAGGCCAGTAGGGCAGGCTTTCAGGAAAGACTGTGTCCAGTCACTAACAAGTCACAGGCTTCAGGAAACAGCAAGATAAGAAACGTTTTTGTGGTCCGAGGCTCCTCTAAAGATTAAGGCAATTCTGAGTCTCTGCTTGTTTGCAATCTATTTTTATCCATCACTCAGGGGAACTTCCTTTCTCTCCTGCGCTCGTGGCCAGCACGAGAGAGCAACAAGTGACACCCCCTTCTTCCACGAGCCCCCTCGCGCACCGGCCGGGCCCGGGGCTCCTCCAGCCAGCAGGAAGAGGCGGCTGCGTTTGTCGGACACGGATAACCCAGGGGGGCAGAGCAACAGCCCTGCCCGGCCCGAGGGGTCCCCGGCACGGGGCTCTCCCGCTCACCGTGAGACGCGTCCCGGGGATCGCAGACCTCCAGCCGTGCCCACCGGCTGAACGCAAAGGAAGAGTCACTGTTCACCCGGCAGATGTAGAAGCCAGAATCACTGACTTGCACTGGACTCAAAACCAGCTCTGGAGAGTTTCCATGGGGAACCTGAATTACATATGAACCAAGAAATATTTAAGTTCAGACTGTTTTAAGCTAAACCAGGATCAAACATTTTATTATTTGTTTCAGTGTCAGAAAAAACAGCCTCAACTCCTCCATTTTTGCATGAAGCCCTTAGCAGAGGAAGTCATGTTCTAAGATCTTTCTGAAATTTCTAATTTTTCCCCACAAATAATTTCTTGAGCTACATTCTGTTCTTGTCTTAACGCATATTCAACTAAGACCAGGAAAACAACAAACTTAACATTCAGTATCAGAAAGTTTTTTTTTTTTTAAAAAAACTACATCTATAGTGAGAAATGTATTTGTGTATGTGTAATGAACTGACTGTAAGCATGTTTTTATTTTAAGCTATGGCTTGGAGGAGCTAGATAAACCTTTAGAAAAATGGAGGAAAAGGAGTTCCCAGTCCTAACAATGATTTGAATGTATCAAAAAGTCAAGGGCACCCCTGGAATCAGGCTTTGGGAGCTCAGGAAAAAAAACGTTCATTTTTAGGAAATGAGTCCCCTCTTTCAGAGGCCCACAGTGACCGGCCTTTGTCCCCCCGCAGCGGTGTCTCACTGGCCCGTTCAACACTGCTTGGTGGATGGACTGTCACATTCCAGGAATAGTCCTCAAGGATGAAATAGTCTTCACATATTGAACTATCCTATCATTTCAGCACATTTACAGGGTCACATTGCTGCATTTATTGAACTTCTATTTCTATTTCTAGATTGAATGTCTCTCCTTGAATATGAAAATCATAGCTTTCAAAAAGAATTAGTATCATCTGAAATCTCCAAATTAATATCCAAGGAGAGAAATAAAATTAGTAAAAATTATTCCACTGAGTCCTTACCTAATTATTCATTTCCACTTTTATATATATATACACATACACATACATGTATATACATGCACACGTATATATTGTATACCAACTATTACCTCTTTTTCCTGCTTGAACCACTGGTAATGCACAAACGGGTGCCCCGTCGCCCAGCAGCAGAGCTTGACCACCTGCCCGGGGAGCACTGCTTGAGAGTCTGGCTGCACAACGATCTTTATACCTTAGGAAAGGATGCACAGAGAGGAAAGTTTATTAATAAACACACCCCTGCCATTTACATTTGCATTTAAATCATCCTCTGAACAATGAAACTTCCTGTTTTTCAAACCACTTAAAAATAATCAAACTAGCTGTACTATATTTACACAGTTACAAACAGCTATTTAAATTTAGGATACGTCACTCCCTCTTGCTCTCTTTTCATTAACACAGATATTATTTCAACTGCGTATGTTCCCTCTTGGGAAAAGCATTCACAGTTTTTAAGAGTTTGCTAATTCCCAAGGATTTCTTTGAGCCTTTTAATCTCAAAATAGGAGAGAAGGCATAACCTGAGGGAGGGCTCAGACCTGTAACAGCTCGTTTAACTAGCTGCATTTTTCTGCTATTGCTCAGACAGCTTTATTAGCTCACACTGGTTATAGCTTCATGCCTTGGACTTCTACAGAACACAGAGCTAGGGTTTTATTCTGCCAATCTGCAAGAGAAGATTTTCCACTTCAGATCGTAACTGCCAGGAAATACCACGAGCTAAATGTTGACATCAGTGTGGTAATGATCCCGTTGTGTTTTTAACCTGGATCATTCCAGGGATCTAGTTACAGCCTGACCCCAAAAACAGATCCACCGGCGTAGCCAAGGTCACGGCGAGAATGGGAGGGGAAAAAAGAAAAGTTAACTGCAAAACACAAAGTTTAATCTGGATTTGCTGCACACAAAGCGCAAGTGGACCTAAGGCCAAGGTGTTCAACAATACAGAGCCCATAAAAGACCAGAAATCATTAGCTTAAAGTAGTGCTTGCTGTGAATAATAAAATACATTTAACAACCCTACTGGGACCACATGCAATACTAATTGCTACCAATCATACTAGCAAGCGAAATAGCGCAGAAGTAACAAACATTCCAGAGGCACTTCATCACCGCCTCAAAACTCTCTGAAACCAGCCCTAGCTGCTAAAGAGGAGCTCGTACTAAAGACTTTGTTTTGCTTGGATTCAGTCCAGTTTCCCGTTGTGCGAGAAAGCCGGTTCCTTCCCTACAGCCTGATGAACTCTTGCTGCAGGAGCCCAGCGTGAAAGCTGGCACAGAAGCAGCATCTGAGACCGGGCAGGGGAGGGAACTTGCAGGCTAATATAGAGCACGGCAGAAACTGTGTGCAAAGGCAGCTGCAAAGAGATCACCAACACCCTGGTAACAAGGCTCAAGATTGTCATTTGCTCCAATCCTTTCTACTGCAGTCCACCAGGGATTTTCTTTTTGTCTGCTTTTTCTGCTTGTTTAGTTTAACAGCTAGGCAGGGACACGAGAACACTCTCTGAATGGAGGAGGCACAAGGGGAGACACTGCACCTGCGGTGGTGCGGGGAGCGCGTCGAGCCGCGGGCA
>NW_010584375.1:236036-249675 GCF_000705375.1 Tinamus guttatus | reverse complement strand
CCCAGGGAGGAGCCGGCGGGAGCCCCGCGAGGAGCGAGGTGGGCCTGGCCCCGAGGGAAGACAGGAAAGAGCAGAGGAGGCTGCTCTGCAGAAAGGACAGCAAAGGTAAGAGACGGCTGGTTCTCGTCGCCGGTCCTTCCAGCCTTTGGGCTAGACTGTTAAATTCCCCACTATTAATTAATTAACTATTTTCCAACACACTACAAGCAAGCGTGCGTCCATGTAAATCACGTCAGCAGCAACGTCCTACCTTCCCTGATGGCAATTTCCCGTGAACGTAGTAACTAGTGAGTGTAATAGCTACTGCCCTGTGCCACAGGGCTGATCCCACTGGCAGATATATTTGTGAACTTTTCATACTTTCTGAAATAGACACTTCTCCTTTGCTGATCTGTATGAGTCAATTCTCAGGAAGGTAGAGCAAATTCTTACTTAGACTGTAGCAACTGCAGGCCAGGATGCTGTCATTAGCTTAGAAAGTCTGGTGGGGTCACTGTACAATATGCTCTGCCTTTATGGTGTCTTTAGTACCTACCGCTCTATTAATCAGAGAAAACATGTTCTGAGTAAGAAATGTTTTTACGCTGATGCTTTTCCAGAGTAGATCTTCCATGGGGTCTCCTTCCATAAATTCAAAATGCCTTTGCATTGGGAATATTTCCATTGACCATGTGAGTCACTGGCTCAATTTTTTAAGACCTCCGTATTTTACAGCCTTGGTTTCTGCATCAGGAAGAATAGTATTGTCAGGTTCAATTTATTAACACTTGTAAACCATCCTGGGATTCCTCCAAAATGCCAAAATGCTATCATTATCTTTTAGTCCTTAACTGTGGCTGTTTCATTTCAAGCTCCCAAACTGGTGAAGAGGATACAAGCAGAGTTATTCCCTGACTGTTCTGGAAACATTAAGTTATGCTGCCAGTTTGGTGACATCCATGGCGACTCCACCGTTACTTGGACTAAGGATTCCAAGTTGCTTGCTCGACTGCAGAGAAGGTGAGTAGATGTTTCTGAAGGTCCTTCTGATAATTTCTGAATAGCTCTTGGGAAAATATTAATTTTGCCAGTGGTACACTCTTGTACCTGTTAAATAAATTAATTATGACTGGGGAAAATCAATTTAAACAAGGTAATTAAGAAGAATATTGTCACACAGTTCTTTAATATTGGGCATAGTTGGCATTCTATCACCCGGGGCTTCTTTCAGCCCATTCATAACCAGCCTCTTCCAACTGTCAAGTACTGTAAAAGATGCTGTGAAGTTTCACCCCCAGCACCCAGGCCAAACAATATAAACACATCTGGTTGGTGCATGGAAGCTGTCCCTGTGGGAGAGGTAAGTGCCCGAGACCTCGTAAAAGCAACTTGTGTGCGGTGGGGAGCTTGACATGATCACTCCTCTGAGCTCTGTGTTCTCTTTCAAACAGAGCTTTAAGCTCTATTTAAGCTAAAGGGAGTGATAGTTAAAGAAAAATGAAATCACTCCTCAATCTGGCCAATTAAACTCAGTGGCAGTTGCCACTGAGGAGTGGCAATCCTCCTCTTTCCTTAAAAGCTCTCTAAACTCCAGTTTTATGAAACAAAAGTTACTTTCTTCCATAGATGGAAGAACATTTTTATCTCTTAAAATCTGTGTATAATGTTTTAAAGTACAATATTAATCTTATCCAAAAGAAAAGGAAATGATTTCTGTCAGAAGACACAATTCTTCCAAAATTAAAAAAAATTGTACAAACCATCTCATACAATGGTAAACACAATTCTACTAGAATTAAAAAGTTTTCTAGGAAGCCATCTGTTAATATGATATTTTCAATGAAAGAAATAAATGACCTGTTTAGAATTCCTGTTTCATTTTGATTCTTACTGTTTTGACTACACTGATTTTGATGGTAGTTATATAATATCTCTCATAGAAGAATATATTTCTGCTAAGTATTTTTGCAGTGTTTTAACATCCAAATTAAAGCTTTCAATAATAACAAAGTATATGATAACAAAATATTAGAATTTTCCATTTGTGGAATTAATATAATAAATTTCCAAATGTTGAAATTAAAATGAGATAATCAACAAAGTTTTAGAGAGATTCTTATTTGCATTTTTTACTTCAAAAAGATTCCATAGAGTTCAGTGGAATTGTTCTAAATCTCATGCCCATCAAGATCAAACTCTGCCTTAGTCGCCTGGTGTGTCCCCAAGCACCGTTTCTTCCTTTGGATGTATTCTGGGGTGTCCATCTACCGAAATCCACAGCTGGACCGTGCAGCACGTCTTAACTCTGCCCTCAGCAGCTGGTGATCAGAGGAAATTACGGAATACATCTTTGAATTGTTGTAACCCCTCAACACACCAAATCAGCCATATTAAAACAACATTGAAAAATACACATTGGTTAGTCACAACTGAGGACAGCACACAAGACTTTTTTATCTCTTCATACCTTACATATTTCCCTGTGATTTTCATATGGATATTAGAATGCCTTTTGGTGTGATTTAATAATCCTTATGTGTATTTGATGGATACATTTTTCTTTTAGGATGTAGTGGGAACATCTGTTGTGCAACACTTATTATTGAAGTGGAATAAAATACCTTCCTACTCATGTCACATTTAAGTCAGTATTTGCGGTGATGTGCAGAAATTCCAGGGCCAGAAGGAGAAATGTATGGAATAATCAGGAAAGATATATTAAAACCATTAATGTGAAAAATTCACATCTTCTGTTCCAGTGCCCAGGATGACACTCCCATCTCTTTGGCAATAGCTAAAGCTAGTAGCAAAGACCAGGGAATGTATTATTGCTGTCTGAAGAATATTTATGGGAAAGTGACTGCTGAATTTAATCTGACTTCTGAAGGTAAAGCCCTGTTTATAATTTTAATAGATAATGGTAATAATGATAGTTTCTAGTCTTTTTGAAATTTTATTTATTTATTTTTGACTACAACATCTGTTTCTTTTTGTTTCCTTGTAGTTTTGGAACATCTCTCAAGTTTTCAGAATTTTGAGGGTGAGTACACATTTGCTTAAATGTGTGCTTAAATCTTTGTTCTTGTTGGTTTCAAATGGTACAAAGGATAGAAAAATAAGACTAAAATGATTAGTGCTATTTTCACCAGATAATTGCAGCCTTCAGAACCTAACGGACCAGATTCATTGACTTGCTTGTTTTGACTTGCTGATACAAACGATTTTCAAATCTTTTTACCATCCAGTTGAACTGGATTTACGGTTGTTCAGTGTTGTCAAGGAGCTACTAAGCAGCTGCATTGTCTTGGTGAATTTGACCCAGGATAGTTTATTTTGATTGCAAAAACAGGTGAATCAGTTTGCTGTATCAAAGATGGTCCTAATGATGGTCTGTTTCCTCTGGAGCAAGTGAGGAGCATTTCGGACATGGAAGCTCAGTAAGGAAGGTGAACGGACACACGCATCAGTCACACACACATCAGTCCTCATCCACTGCTGGTAGTTTGTCCCCTCCTTGCCCCGTGTCACCAAGCAGAGAACCCGGGAGCTTTGTTAGTGCTCAGCGCGAGGCAGGGGAGGCACCCGGTCCCTCGGCCTCGTCTGTGCTCGGCACCGCGTCTCCCTGCTCGGCCTCTCCTGCTGGGAGAGCACTAGCAGCTCTGTGTGCTGCCCTTGGGCTCCGTGGGGTCTCAGCCCCATCTTCCATGGATGCAACACTGCTTGCTCCAGAGCTAAGAAAATATTTTTAACACGTTTTTTTCAAAGACAATATCTCTCAAATGAAATCTATGCACTCACAAAGCTGGCATTGCCCTCGCAATGCTCTGCATTTATTACACTGTTTTTCATGCAGCCAGGTGCAGTAGAACCACATGTTTTAGCAGCTGCTACATTTCCAGGCAGTTCTGAAAACACGAGTCTTTTTCTGTGTCTACATGATGTGCATTTATACTTTAATCAAATTATAAGCTTCAAGGGTGGAGAGCTGCTTAAGAAATACTGAGTTTGTTTCAGATCTGGGTTTGGATTTTTAACGTCTATAAATCATGGAGATATCCACCTCGGCATTACAGCTGTAGTATCTCATCACATTTTGTTTACAAGCACAAGCCTAATGATGGGAATGCCTCAAAGATTGACTGGCTACAAGCTCGGTGACCTTTTCACAATTACCCCAAGGGAAACTATGTGAATCCCTCAGGGCTGTCCAATCAATGCTGTGTTTTTCCTAGATATCCTTCCCTTTTTGCACTAAGCTTTACTGTGCCATCAAAGACAACACTCCCTTCTCCTCCATGAGGGTTTCCCAGGCGAAACGCGTTTGTGCAGGACGGCTCCGTTGTGCCTGCTGGAGCAGGCTGCGGGTTTGAGCAGGCTGCATCGGCGCTGCGCGGCGCCGGGGGGACGTCCCTGCCGCGCGCGGGCCCCGCGGCACTGCGCGGTGTCCCCGCGTCCCTGCGCTCCGCGGAGGGGCCCACGCGGCGCCGGGAACGCCGCCGCTGCGAGCTCGTCCGCAGCACGCCCCGCGCGTCTGCGCTGCTGCGGCTAAAGATAGCGCCCTGCACGCTGGTTTATCGTTTCTGAACACGCTGTACTTGCCAAGCGCTTCATTCAGCCAACGGATTCTTCTTTCGTTTTCTTCAAGAATAAAATGAAACATTTAGTTCATCTTTAAAATAGACAGGACTTTGCACTTAGCAGCACTGTGTAACTTTTGATCAACAGTGAATTGTAGGTGGAAGTAGAGAGTGTTCTAATTCCAGCATTTACTTGAGCTGTTTGCTCTGTGCTTCAAAGAGAGTCATTTATGTAGTCTAAACCAGAGATTACTATGAAAGGGAAGTGAAAAGAATTCATTATTGTGTGATGTACACCTTTACTGTTCCTGCTTATCTTTTCCTTTGAAGTTTGGAAGATGACTTTAAAGGAAGAAGACTTGAAATGCGGTTGCAATTTTTAGTTCATTTTTCTCTCAGCACTTAACTACTTTTTTCATCCCTTTATTTTTGGTCCATTCATATTTCAGTCATAATTTGAAGTTGTGAAATCCATAATTTTACTTTATTTCAGCTGTGACAACCTTAGCCACACATGCATATGATAGTGGTACCTTAAAAACCCATGTGTAGGGATTAGAAAAAGCTTACAGGAGAATATTATCAACAATTTAAAGATACTTCAAATTTATGAGGTTGCTGTATGAATGAATTCGGCATGGTAATTTATAGAAATGTGGTTCTGATTGAAAATCACATACAAAATTAAAATCTTAATTTTTTCTTCTGCCTTTTCTAATGACTCTGTGCTTAAGCTGGTGCTTGGCAGACTGCGGCGAGAGGAGCATTCCCGGTGCAGGTCTGCGGCCCCGGAGCTGCTCTGGCGCGCGCAGGGCGCGCTGGGGGACGCGTTTGCGTTCTGCAGCGCTGGGTGAGGACCCGGCGCTCAGCCGAGTGCCTTTAAAAACACACGTTGGCAGCACCGCTCCCTGAAGGGCTTCCAAGCCGAAAGCTGAAACGAGCTCCGGCGGTCTCAGCGGCCAGGGGAGCTGCAGAGGAGCTTTCCGAAATTACCTTGTGCAAATTGGTCGCAGAGCTGTATTTCACTCCTAGATTCATATCTGCACACACTGCTGCACATTTATTACTGTTTCTGTCTTCCCAAAAACACGGTTGGGATGATCTCTATTCCCTCAGTTCTCACTAGCTGTCAGTCAGCTTCACATTCATTTGAAGCTCCAGTTTACACTGGCATTAATAGCTTCTAGAACAGTTTTTGTGACCTTTTCCTCCATTTTTTTCTGTATTCTTGCTATATGAACATGAACTGTCCCATTTCTCCATGCTGACTTTAGGCAATACAGACAAACAGCCTCGTGGAGAGGGCAGAATCTCAGCACTATCCTGACACAAGTGCTGCATTTCCTGAAAGCCTGCTCATTAATCCTCAATGGAGAAATGAGTTATCCTCCTGTGTCCACCCCTTTGCCAGGGAAGGACGGTCCAGGACAGAGTGGCCTTGTGTTTTAGGTCTGGAAGAAATCGAATTCATGCAGCTCATGTTTCGGGAGGATTCCATCAGCGATAGCTATTTTGGTGGGAACCTGCGCGGCGCGATCGCCACGGAGGAGCTGCACTTCGGGGAGGGCATGCACCGCAAGGCCTTCCGCAGCAGGGTGCTGCGCGGCCTCGTGCCGCTCTTCGGCCCCGGCCACCCCTGCGTGCTCAAGGTGCACAGCGCCATCATGTACGGCGCCAGGAGCAAGGACGACCTGGTGCAGAAGAACTACAAGCTGGCGCTGCAGGTAAGGGGCCCCTGCTCGCCGCGCGCCGTGGGGAAGAGCTGGCTCTCAAATGTCCCAGCAGCTGATCCGCTAAATGTTTGCAGTAATATTCCATAGGCATGTCTGTTTGAATGTAGGAATGCCATGTCCAAAATACGGCAAGAGAGTATGCGAAGATATATGCAGCAGAAGCTGAACCTTTGGAAGGCTTTGGGGAAGTACCGGAGTGAGTATATGTACACACACACACATGTATCTACATATGTGTTATATATATGTATATGCTATCCTTGGCACACCTGCCAGGACTGATTTCTAGAGAAGAGCAAATCCATTTGTATTAGAAAAAGAGAAAGAGCAGTGAAGAGTAAGTAGCAGAGATGTAGGAGCAAAAGTCCTGATTTTGATATATGTTGAGAGTAAATTATTCATATTAAAGTAAGAACAGATACTAATAGCATCACCAAGGATAGGTATCACCTAGGTAGGAGATAAGTCAGGCCTTTCAAATTTCCATTAAAAAAAAAGTCTTGAGGGAAATCGTGCTGCTTCTGAAGTTGGTATGAATCACTTCTTAGGCAAGTTTTCTTACCAGGAAAGGCGTAAGCCAAAAAGCTTGGCTCTGGTTCTGGATTGTCCAAAAGATTGTTTTGTTTCGTATCAGAGGTCTTCCGTTTCTCACATACGAGTACATAGGCCAGTAGCTGAGTGTAGTCTCACCTCTGCCCCCGAGGCTGGGAAGTGACGCCTCGAGGGTTTGGTAAGGGATCTTTTTCAAAGGATTTGCTGTTCTGGTGTCAGGCTACTGTGCAGAGTTGAATTTGCAAAGGATGATTGAAATTCCTCCTGCCTTGCTTCACGGGTAAGACCTACATGCTTGACAGCAGACTAAATCTCCATCTCCTCTGGATGACACAAGATCTCCTCAGCTGTGCTCTATCACTGGAATAAGGTTAGAAGCAACTGTTCCCAGCAGCCTCTCTAGGAAGTGCTAGTCAGTTGTCCTGGGGAGCCTCTCCACGGTTAAATATTTTAATGCCTTGACGCAAACTGCAAAAGGCTAAACTAGGCTTTTGCTAATCAAATACAGCACATGCTTTTCTTTTCTGCACCATATCTTCCCGTCTTTGCTACTTAGGAGAATTCATATCCATGGCCCTCCGCGGCAGCCATTTGGCGCAGCAGCAGAGGGAGGAGGCAGGCGGTTCCGCCGGGATGCGCTGTGCGCGCTGGGCACGCTCCGCACGGCCGCTCCGTGTGCTGCGCGGCTCCTCGGTAATGTTGGCACTTTGGTGACACAGGGTTCGCGAGAGGAGAGAGGCAATAGCAAGAAAGGAGTTCACACACAGGGGTTCTCAGGGGCACAGTATTCCCAGAATGGCGTTTCACAGGATTTCTCAGTGGGAGCTTTGTAATTATGCAGTAAAATGTGGGCTGCTTCTACAGCTGATGCTTATAAAGATTTTCCAAGTAAGTCATGTCAGCAGCACTTAAAATTCAGCCTCCAGAATGTTTCCTTAAAGAAACCTGTTCAGAACTGGAAATAGTGGCAGAGACGTGGTGAATTATTTTAGGTAACCATTTTTGGAAGTCAGGCTTCCTTCTGGAAATATGTTGCTTTCTGCCAATTTCCTGTGTGCGAGGTCTGTGTGCGGACAGGATGTCCCTGTGCTCCCGAGGGCGGAGCGGGGCGCAGCGGGAGGCAGGCAGGAGGCCGGGGCCCCGGGCAGCCCCGGGCAGCGCGGGGAGGCTGCGGAGCTGCTCGCTCCGTCCCGGCAGCGGTGTGTGGACACGGCCTGCCTGGCCTCTGAGCTTCAGCACTTCAAGGCAGGATTCCTTTTTCTATCCACTCCTTGTCAGAGCAAAACTATATTTAAAAGAAGGTATATTCCTTGCAACATTTTATGAGGGAAATACAGAGGCTTTCCCGAGCAAGAGAAAGGCTCTCCACATTCTCAAGTGCTAATTTTAATGCTGCTTCCCTAGGCTATCTGCTCATTTTTGACTATACAAGAAGGATAAGGGAAGGAAAGCACTGAGCTCTAATAGAGTCATGGCAGCTAGACATTTGTGAAGAGGGAGAAGGGACACAGGGAGATTCTGTGGTCTTGGAGTTACTGTTGGATTTCCGCAGGGGAGCACCATAACACCCTTATTAACCCATGGCCCCTCTTTTTCCTGTGGGTGCTCATAAAGGCAATACGAAGCTTTGTCTGATAATGAATGGTACTGGTAGAGCTAAGGCGGTACCATCCCTTGAACGGGCAGGTTAGTTTAGTAGTAGACAAGCGCCAAGACTTGTGCTGGTTGCTGCTTAGAAAAGCTCTGCTGCCCTAACGGCCTTGGTTAGCAGCGTTAACGGTGTCTGCTGGGAGCACAGCGGGGCAATACTGCGGCCGTGAACGGCCTGATGATGCCCGTAAAGCTGCTCTGTGGAAGAGGCTGGAAGTGCTGGGGTCATACATGGCTCATGCATGTTGGGGTCACACATGGCTCTGCGTCCATGGCTCAATCTAGACACCCCGTAAGTGCAGGACGGCCCCCCTGCTCGTTCGTGGCTGCTGTCTGCGGAGCGCCTCGCTGGTGCCCGTGTGTCCGTGTGTCCCTGGCACTGACCGTGCCCCCCGCCGGCCGTGCGGCTGCAGGAGCGAAGGCTGGTCGCAAGGAAAGAGGAACGGGAAGCCTGGTTCCTGCAGCAGTGGTGACGGGCACTTCTGCCCCTTGCTCTGAGGCCGCTCAGGAGCTTCTGTGAGTGGCTGCCACGATACAGCCATGGTCTGTGACAAAGCCCAGGGGACAGGCCGCTTTCCAAACGACATCATCTAGGGCAGCATTTAATTCTGCTCATGTGCACTGATGTCACTGCTTTCATTATTACATGTAGGGTTTTCACTTGGGAGATTTATCCGGTAGCGTCCACGCTGCCCGGCGAGTGACTCCAGTGTGAGGATGAAAAGGAGCCTGCCCGAGGCAGCCCCTGCCTTCCGGGCGGCTGGAGTCCTGCTCCCCACGGAGCCCGTGCTGCCGGCCACCCGGTACCTGGGGGACCGGTGACGTTGACATCCTCGCGTCACGTTATCTCAGGGTACACCCTGAAACTCTAAGCAAAACTCACGCTCTTTTATTTGACTTTGGATATACGTTTTTGGCATGGTGCATCTTTACACATAAATGGGCCTAGCCTAGATTCCTAGAAAACTTTCCAAGTCTTTCTGGATGGACTAGCTCAATTTCTAAGTAAGTGAAGAAAGCAGGTAAATTTTGTCCAATTTGAAGTTGTCTGAAAGTTTCGTTCAGAATTATCTGAAGTCTTCTAACCTGGATCCAAAAATTGACAGAGTTCCAGAATCTTCATATTCCAGATCTTCCCTTAGCCAGGTGGTTGTGAGAATCCTTGTGATCTCTTCAGAGGCCTTTTTGTTTCCTCTTACATACTTACAAAGTAGTTGTTTCGTATTTTCAGTAAAATCCTCCATTTAGACCTGTCTCAGGCAAAGCTTTTTCTGCAGTGGATGATATTTGCAGGTGCCTAAAAACTCGGAAGGCCTGAGTCATATACAGAGCAGTTAAAACTGTAAGCAATTAATACTCAAAAATAAGTAAGCGACCTGTATCGTGCATACGTTTGGGAACATACTATGACAGTGTTAGAAATCACACTCTGAGAAATGTAGGTTTAGACATGACTAAATAATACAAATAAATAAGACATAAAACAGAAGGTGATTATATTCTGGAGCCACCTAGAAGATCTTAGTAACTGTGCAGTCTCTGGGATCACTGGCCGAGCTGTCTCATTCTTGCTTCTTTGTTGACAGAGCTCAGTGGGGTTTAGGAGTTTTTATCCCTTGATTTCAGGATCATTCCTATTTTTCTTGTCCATCGCCCTGCAAATAACATCCCCTATGCCACAGTGGAGGAGGAGCTGGTCGGGGAGTTTGTGAAGTACTCCGTCAAGGACGGCAAGGAGATCAATTTCCTGAGGAGAGACTCGGAGGCCGGCCAGAAGTGCTGCACCTTCCAGCACTGGGTGTACGAGAGGACCAACGGGAGCTTGCTCGTCACGGACCTGCAAGGTGAGGTGCGAGGGGGGCAGCGAGCATCCCTGCCGCGGCGCGGGCGGGAAGGCCCTCGAATGTCCCCTTATTAAGTGAGTGACTGGCTAAAGCTGCCTATTGAAAAGCCGTTTTTTCAAAGGAAAGCGGCACCTGGCGTGACGAGGAGGGAGGAGGAGAGGAGCGCGGCGGCCCCGGCGGCCCCGCGGCCCGGCCCGGGGCTCCCGTGCGGCTGCGGGACGCGCTCCTCCTCCCACCACCCTCGAGCACCCGGCCGCGTCCTGCAGGCACCCTGTGTGAGACTGCTTGGGGGATCGTCACAAGAACAATGGTGTTTCTGAACAGAAAAAAAACACACACCACAGGACTGACTTTTGCTATGAAAGCAAATGCATAAAGGGACAAGCTGAAGAAAACAGAGGTGTTTGGGAACACGCAGTGCAGAATGTTTTCAAATCTTCCCCCAGAAGAGTAAATCAAAGGTTGATTAATCAGGCTGAGCAGCAAAGCAGACTCTCTCATTGATATATATAGTGGTCCAAGTTTTCAAAGCAGGTAAACCACAAAACCCATAAATAATTGTACCCATCACTGGCATATACAAAGATTATGGAGGCTCTGTTAAAATGCAGCCATTGATAAGCATCCCCACCAGGACTGTCCAGCACAGAGGACATATTTTGCTCTCTTTATCACCTTGCTCTCTGTAACTTAATGAGATTGACTTCTAGAAATTGTTAGTGATATAGAGCACAAATATCCTATTTTTAATTGAGATACATTAAAATATTCTGTGAAAATGGTGATGATTAAAATGAAAACCACAAATCAATAAGTATTTTGGTATCCCTGTCTATGGCTCTTAAATCTGAAGACATTCTTGGAATGCTAGTGTAATGCCAGCTCTCTCTCTCTTTGCTGCCTTGCAGGTGTAGGAATGAAGCTGACGGACGTTGGCATAGCAACACTGACCAAGGGGTGAGTGAAACGCTTTTTCTCAGCGCGTGGCTTTGCTTCCGCGTCAGGCACTTCGCAGAGTAAACACGCTGGGGAAGGGAGCATTGGAAATCTATTTTGGTTTAGCTGTGGAAAAAACAGTCTCCATTTGACTTCATTTAATTCCTATTTATGGAAGGGAAACACGTTCATTTAATTCTAGAAGAAAGCGGATATACTGTGGATTTTGCTTTGCTTTTTCTTTTTGCTTCCTTTAAAATTGGTTTATCCAAAGGGCCTCTCAAGAGTGAAACGGGTCTCAAGTGGCTTGCACGGCCCGTTGCTTGGTGGTGCATCAGCTAGAGCAGATGGGGTTTTTATGTTATGCCTTTAACGTTCTTTCTTTCATTTCTGCTGATTATAAGTAAGTTAATCCTGTGGCTCGGGAGTGGTATCAGCACCACACGGATCGTGGCTCCATTCAGATTGCTGGAGGATTTGCTGGAACCAGGAGTTTTTGCACACAGAATTCTTTGGCAGCTCTGGCACTACCCTGTGCACCTGCAGAGGAGTGTTTTAGAGGATCAGAGAGCTGCTCCCTGCCCTCCTGGGCTATCCCGTGCGAGAGGAGCAGTCGGGCTCTGCCCCATCGCCTGCTCAGTTGCACCAGGCACTGAGAGACCTGCAACTGCAGAGGGTGAGCGGGACCAGTGCATAGAGTGCAATAAAGGCGTTAATATGACAGAGCCACTCTGTTGTTATTTTTGAACACAACCAGTTTTTGTGGTGAAAAATGAGTAATGCTAATTCATTTTTACAGAACAAATATAATCAGAATAAAGCACTTCTTCCAGTGCTCCTTTCCCTGAACACATTTTTTTCGAGACTGTGTGTCAGCCTCCCACACAGTGGTGCACACGAGTGGTGGTGCTGGCATCATCACCGTTCTGTTTCGTGGCATCCTACCCGGCTTTCCAGCTAACCGACTGCGATACGAGCGTTAGATTCTCGCTCTTGTGACACAAAAAACGACTGAGCTGATCACATAGACTCAGTCTTTGTACTGAATGTGAATCCTTCTGTAACCCAGTGGTACAGGAAGAAAAAAATTCACAATACCTTTTCAATTATTAAACATTTGATGTCAGAGTGTTCCGGGTAAATCCGTAACATTTGCAGGCTGGCATTCTTTCAAAACTTACATTTGCTTTTTAACTGTGGATCTGAAGTGAAATTAGTTGAATTATTCTTGCATCAGCCTGTTAGGAAACAAAGGAGTTAGTTATAAAAATTTTATTTAAGAAACAGTGTTCTCATAAATAGGAGATTTGTAGAAAGGCTTTAGTGCATGTTGTTAGCTAGCTTACTGTGGGAAGCTACTCCTGTAAAAACAGAGCTTGGACTAAGGAGGAGGAAGGTGAAGTAAGAAAACGAATATACAGTGAAAACACTAGTGAGGATCACCTCAGCCAGACATTCCCCTCGTAAAAAAGCTCTCAAACATGTTGAGTATTACTCTGTTTGACGTTTAGCTAATGATATTGCTAAAGGAAGTGATATTTTTCTTATCTGGTATTTTTCTTTCATTGCTCTGCATTAGTGTCTTCAGTTCGGTTTTTAATTCAGGCAGCCTGGATGGGCAGAACAAACATGCACAGAATTCATCCACGTCGTGGCCTGTTGCTGCCTTTGGTAATGCGCAGTCAGAGCAAAGAGACATTGTAAATTGTGTGTTTGGGAAGAACGGACACAGCCATGCCCGGCTGAAAACGGCGGCGTGATCCCGGTGTTCTTTCACTGTATGTTAGAGAAAACGCCAAACGTTTTCTGAGTGCAATTGCCTGTATGAATTTGAATGGTTCCCCCCGCAGAGCTAATGGCCCCACTGATCCTGGCCGCGTCCTCTTGCTCAAGGTCTGTTACACCTGCAGCAAGACAACATGGGAAAAAAATCCCTGGGAAATCTTCTGAGACCCGTGGTGAATGGGAAAACATTCATGTTTTTCTGATCAAAACAGGAACTAAATAACATACGAATCTACCTGAGCCGAAACTCGTGGCTGGGGAAAGGAAGGGAACGGGAAGGGGTGCCCAGGGCCCTCGGTGCTCGCGGCGCCGTCCGGCTGGCGGCTGCCGCGTGCCCTGGCAGCGAGGGCTGTGCAGAGCCAGGAACTGGCGGGAATTGCTCAGGACCGTTATTTGCCCCCCGTGTTTCAAGCACACGTTATAACTCCGTATGTGTGTTCAGCGTTGCTCAGGGCCGCCCATCTTTCCTCTGCCTCCCAGCCGCGCGGGAGCGGTTCCGAGTGCGCATTCGTGTCCCCGGTCTCTGTTTCGGCGGTGCCTCCCGGGAGGCCGGGGCCGCTCGGGGCCGCTCGGTGCCTCCGCC
>NW_010584375.1:54512-78273 GCF_000705375.1 Tinamus guttatus | reverse complement strand
TCCCCGGGGCGGCGCGGGCGCCGTGCGGGCGCCGAGGGCAGCCCGGGGTAGCCCGGGTTTCCCCGCGGAGGCCTCGTCACCGGAGCACAGAACCAAACGGTAAAGCCGAGCCTCGCGCACGAGTCAATGGAGGGCTAAGAGCTCCTGGAGGGGGGCAAAACCTGCTCAGAATTAGGCAGCCGGTCTGTGTGTGCTGGTCAATTTGGATGTTGGTGGGCACAAGAAAGGTAGTGTTTCAGCTAAGAGATCCGTGACTGTCAGCATGTGCTTTCTTAATGAAGCCCTTGACGGAAAGATGCTCTGGAAAAGGCAAAGCTGTGGTCGCGTGCGCTGCCTAACCCGGCGTGCTCCAGGTTGTTCTGGAAAACGGCAGGGCAGTTGGACTCGATCCAGGGCGTTGGCCCTGGTTTCTTCCCCCTGCGGCAAGCTCGCTCGCTCGCTCGGAGCAGGCAGGCACCCAGGGGAGAGCCTTGTGCAGCCGCTCCGAACGCCGTCGGAGGGATGGGCCGCGTGCGAGCCGCGCGGTGCGGGCGTGCGCTCGGTACGGCCACCATCGCCCCGGGCGGCCGCTCCGCGCGTTACCGTTCAGCAGTGTCTGCTCCAGCGCCGTGTTCGTTTAGCAGGTGAGGGACGTTGCTTCCTGCAGCCTTTTCAGCTTGTTAAGGAGCGAGTTGAACAAATATGAAAAGCTTTTCAAATGTGCAGGTTGGTGAATGTAAAAAGTTTAATGAGGAGAGAAATTTCAAAAAGAATTTAACGTTTTCCTGTTATTTTGCAGTGATGTAATTCTTGCTGGCCATAAGGAAGTAGGTATCATTCAACCAGTTTCTTGCTGGAGCTCAAAGCAGAGTAATGACCTTACAATGCATAATTAATGGGATTGCCCAAGCAGGACTTGAGCATGTTTTGGCCATATGGAATGGGACATTTGTGTCAGCGTGTCCTGTCACCGGGGCTTTGCTGTTCCGTGAGCGGAGCTCCCTCCCCTCTGCGCTGCGTGCGGATGTGTTTCCCATTCCGGCAGGCGGGAAGCGCGGCGGCTCCGCTGGGACGGCGTGGCCAACGCGGCAGGCGATCGGCGCTCAGTGATCCTGACCTCTCAGCGCTCCGCGCGCCTGCCCGCGGCGACTGGTCGCCCGCTGTTTAGATTTCCCCCGGTCCCTCTTGATGGGCTCTGAGCCAGACTTCATTCGTGAGTGTGAACTGAAACACTAAACCTGGAGGGTTGTTTTGGGATTCTTGTGGTCTTTCTAGAGAGTGGAAACATGCAAAGAAATATCCAAAGATTAGGCTTCTCATCTATTTACTTTTTAAATACATAGTTAAACGTGTGAAAGATCTCCTTCCTGACCTGGTGGAGATCAGAAAGGTCTGTTGGGGCTTGGGTTTTTGAGGTGACTTTTTAACTCTTTTGACTCTACTTAAAATATTCTGTTTGAAATACTTCACTTACTGAAAATACTGCATTCTATGAGAGCAGCAAGGCTTGGAAAGGTGCGTGCCAAACACTGCTGCATATATGCTGCTCTTTTGCAGAGGGTGTCCCAGGGAGGCTGCGGCCCAAGGCGAGCTAGGCGGACTTTGTGAGGGGACTGGTGCTTGATTCGTGTCTAGTTGTTGGGCTTGTTGTCCTTCGGGGGCGTCCAGCCAGGCCCGGCTCGCCGTCGAGCTGGGCTGCAAGGGCTTCTTTCCATGGTTTAATCATTCCCAGTTAGCTGGTATCGCCACAGAGCCAAAGCAGACGCGAGTCAAGTGACAAGGCGAGCTCTGTAAAATTTGTACCTGAGCTTTTTGCCATTTAAATAGTTTATTGATAGTCTTAGGCAGGTAATGTTAGATGTGTGCTTAACGCTGCTGTTTTCCTCTTTGCGAGGTGAACCCGCAGCGGGTGCTAGTTTGCAGGTAGCTGACCCAGGCTAACTTTTGAGGACAGCCGGGCCATAGGGTGGGTTGCGCAGGGCCCAGACCAGGGTGTTTGTCACCTGTCCCAGAGGAAAGGGTGACCCGTCGGCCCCGGGTGACCCATCGGCCCGCGAGATCATCGCAGCGGCTGCAGGTCAGGCTGGCGCTTTGGATGCCAGGGCTCAAGGTTCCCGGGTCCCGATGGATGGAACCGGAGTTCTGCTTTTGTGGCTGATCTAAAATGGAGCAAAACCCCCATCTGCAGCACTGACGGGACCTCTTGCCCTGGAGTTTTATTGTAAGGCAGGGATTGTAGTAAGACCTGTATTTGGGAATGCAGAAGGTTAATTTTCCACTCTGTAGTTAGATGTTAACTCTGTCCTTCCTCATGCTAGGTTGTCTAATTAAAATAAAGTAAGTTATGAATAATAATTTATAGAAGAGTGGAAGATTTGGAGGTCCCTGTAGAAAGTAGGGAGTTCTCAGCAGCGCAGTCCAATCTCAGTAATGAATGGGAATGCTGCAGATGATGTAGGAATTTATATTTTTAAGAAAGAGAAGACTGAAGACTCTTAAATTCTCTCTGTATTTTATATTGGTGGGAAAAGGGAAAAAAAAAAAAAGAACAGTCTGCTGGATACTTTTCCCAGTATGTTAACCATTAACTACCTCTTAAGTAATAGAATAGATTTTGTTCCAGTGTTACATGTACCTCACCTGCATTTGGTGAGGAACAGGTTAAAATTAGATTGATGCTCTTGTGTGTATTCTTCCACCTTGTTGTTTAAAGAGAGGCTTTTTAAAGAGGATGCCTATAGCTGAAGTAGGTAAGGACTGATATCAGCACCTTGTAGGAATTACGTTTTCTTGCAGTATTTCCCTAATCTGTTTAAAGTTGCTTTACCATCTACCAAATCCTTCTCACCCAAACAAGTCCAACCTTTCCTCAGAGCTGTTGGCCTTTTTCCTAATTTTTTGTTTGTTTGCTAATATCACCTGCTGTTTCTGTAGTCAAAAATTTTGACAGAATACAAATGAATCGTCATGTTGGAAAATGGCTTTTGTCAAATCACTCATCTTTTTAGTTTTCTCCCCTTCTTCCTGCTCTTAAGTCGTCCTCTGAGCGTGTTTGTTTTCTCTTCCCCCGCACATGCACCATGGCCAGACTATTCTGAGTAGCTCACAGTGAATATAGTGAAGTATATCACATTTTGGGCAATGCTGATCTGACCTCATGGGAGGAACTGTAGAGTTTTTCTTGTGCTCAAATTGGTTTTGCTGATTATTTTTCCTTCCCTCTGCATATTTCAAACAGAACTAACATTGGTTAAATCCAAGCTTGATAGGAGAAAGATGATGCTTCCAAAAAAACTTCTAAAACCTGTATACTTGTAGCCTGTTTTATCGGTCCCTTCCATGCAAAATCGGTAGAAGCCACGTTCTTTGCCATTACATCCTTTTGAAAAGGGAAGGAGGTAGCATCTTGTTCAAAGCAGTTTTATCTGCAGCTCCAGCAAACCCAACTCTCTGCTTTCCTCCATGAAAGACCCTTTTGTAGGTGAATGTTATCTCAGCTGAGTCTCAATGAGCGCTGTGCGCATGAACACGGGGTTGTTTGTCTTGAACAACTTTTTTGTTCTCTGCTGAGAGCAGCTCCTTCCTGAAACAGACCTAGGCTTTTATTTCAACACTGGGAAAAAAAATCAAAAGCTGTACACATAAGTCTGCCAAAGATGATAGTCTCAAGTCCACCAGCAGTCTGCATTTGATAATTTGCTTTTACCTGCCTTTTTAGCCTTTTATTTTGTTAGGTGGTGACCCTTTTTTTTTCCTTCTTTGAATACTGGTTATTGGAAAAAAAAAAAAAAAAAAGAGTGGTGGCCTCGTGTAATTCACCTCTTGCTTTTGCCACGCCACTCCTCCCTCGTCCCAGCATTCGCCGATGTATTCTCTTTCCCTCCCATGTTGGATGCGTATTGGTTGACATCTCTGTTGTTCCTTGCTTTTCAGTTGGGCTCTTCTCCTCTTTCACCACCTAATCGCTCTCCGTCTTCCTCTGACCTTCTGACATCTCATCCGACCTTTTTCAGGCGGACCAGGTGACAAGAAACTTAACCCGAGAGCAATTTGTCAGGTTGTCACCGATGACTCCCTCTCTGCCAGCCCATTAAACACTGCTGTGCTCCGTGCGGCTCCTGCCACCCTGGCGATGGGCCCGGGCGCTTCCCGGGGTCCCTGCGGGGCTGGGACACGATGCAGCGCCCGCGTGCGGCACCGCTCGGGCGCTAACGCGGTCGCGCTGCCTTCCCCGCCGGGCTCGCGTGCTCCCAGCGACGCTCCTACATTCCAGGAAGCCCTGCACCTTCTGGAGGCAGTCCCATAAATCCCTCTCCAGACCCGGGGCAGGAAAAGCAGCATTTTTTGTGGCTCCCCTAACCCATTTTGGCGAAGGCCTGTCCGTGTGTGGCCAGCCTGGGAGCTTTGTGAGCGAAGGGCATTGCTGGCAATGCTCCTGCTGCTGTTCCCATGTTGCCGGGCCGGAGCGCTCCCTTAGGTGTCTTCCCTGCTCCTGAGGACATTCCCTGTCCCTTCCTGCGGAAGGAGCAGCCCTAGGAGCTGGAGCAGCGGCCGTCACCGCGAGCAGCGTGAGCGCAGGGCAGCCCACGTGTCTCCCGAGCCCGCCCGGCCCTGCGGGGCTCCGTGGGGCCTTTGGGTGCCCGTTGCACTGGGTGCTCTCGGGGTCACTAGAGGTGCGGGGCCGGGTGCTGCTCGGCCTGCGCCGCAGCGAGGGCTTCACAGCTCTCGTGGTCCTCGTGGGCTAAGGACCTGCTGCGTAAGGACCGGCAGCCATTCCCGGCCTGACACAGGGCAGAATCTCTGTCTTCAGCACTCTTGTAGTCTAAGAATATTATTCTTTTTTCTAAAATATCAAAGAAAAATAATGGTTGGGATTAAGCATTACTTGCTGTTCCTCCTCAAAGGATGTTATCAAATGTTCGAGTTACTTGTGATTGAAAGCATAATCCTATGCTTTCATACATATAAATGTATAAATCAGGGATTACTTCTGCCCGAAGAGGCATGCAAAGAAAAGGGGGGGAGGCAAAAAATGTAAGCATCTTTTTAAAACCTGCTTCTTAATGAGACCCGTAGGTGAAGAGCTTGCCTGTGCGCACTGCACCCACTGCTAATGTTCTTCTGGCTCCGTGCTATTCCGAAGAGCAATGAATGCCGGATGATGACCAAAACGAGCTGCCGTGCTTGGGAATAGCTCCACGTGGTGGGCTGTTGACTCCAGGTCTGTGGATCAGAGAAAGCAGCCCAAGAAAATAATGTAGCTACAGAATGATAGAGGAAATTCTGCTGCTTCACACAAATAGTTACCAATGTATGCGTGTATCTTTTATTTCAATATTTTCTTAGTGCTTCTACGGTAACTATTGCCAGGGCTTCTTCCTGGAGTCTTTCATGATTTATTGGAACACATTTAGTGGCAGAGACGGTAACAGATGCTGGTCAGAGATAAATTCAGGAAGCTAGTTGGAATAAATATTTAGTTATATTGGATTTTTGGCCTCCGCTGGAAAGGCCGTGCCGTGCTCTGGGTGCTGCGTGCAGCCCACTTGCCAGCGCTGCAGCCGCCGATGCCGAGAGCATCACCGGAGTCATACGAGCTCCGAAGAACCGTACTTGGTTTAGTATTGAGGGCTAGGCTTTGCAAACTAAAAATACAGCAAACTTCGCCCACAACCAAGAACGTGGAAATGTTGGAAGGTGTGTCTAATTGCAAAGCAAAATGTAATACCGTGCTCAGCCTCAACTTTCCTCTGGACTGAGGAAAGCAAAGAACCGTACTTGGTTTAGTATTGAGGGCTAGGCTTTGCAAACTAAAAATACAGCAAACTTCGCCCATAACCAAGAACATGGAAATGTTGGAAGGTGTGTCTAATTGCAAAGCAAAATGTAATACTGTGCTCAGCCTCAGCTTTCCTCCGGACTGAGGAAACAAGTGACGGCTGATGAAAATGTTTGCCTTGGACTGGCAGGTGTAAATTAAACGGGGATCCCTCAGTGCATCATCTCATAAGGCTTCTGGGGTCCCACATTGAAATGGCTTCCCCCTCACCACAGGGAAAATGTCTCCTCGTAGCCTGTTGGTAGAAGAGATTGTAATAGCAACTCCTTAAAAAAGACAGGTATTGCTGATATTTCTATTGATGATACTGCTTTTGAGGACGAGGTATCACATACATTAAGAAAACTAATGTGCAGCAGTCACGTCGTGCCAGACGTGGTGATTTTCAGAGTGTGTTGGTTTCCTGGATTCCCCTGTCTTTCTCTTTCGCCTCCACATGTTCAGCGTTGCTGCCAGAGTGTGTTGGTTGCCTGTTACCTGGCCTGGTTGCTGATAAGCACTTCCCAAACTCCCTTTCAGCCCCTTAGATTTCCGGCGCTCACGACACCTAATGAGCAGGTTGCTGTGGAAATCGGGTTAGTTCGGATTTCAGGTGTGTGCTTCTCTTCCTCTCTAGGCCGGGTGAAATACGAGAGCTGGTGCCCATAGCTGTCGAGGAAGAATGATGGGGTAAAAAGAGGAGCAAGTGACCCAGAGAGCACAGTGAGGTGTCCAGCTGGGTGAATTTAGGCTTGCGTCTCGTTTCACCTAATGAGCAGGTTGCTGTGGAAATCGGGTTAGTTCGGATTTCAGGTGTGTGCTTCTCTTCCTCTCTAGGCCGGGTGAAATACGAGAGCTGGTGCCCATAGCTGTCGAGGAAGAATGATGGGGTAAAAAGAGGAGCAAGTGACCCAGAGAGCACAGTGAGGTGTCCAGCTGGGTGAATTTAGGCTTGCGTCTCGTTTCTCGGGTGAATCGCCGGGTTCCCCGCGGCTCAGGAGAGCTGGCGGCCTCTCCGCAGCAGGTTGGGGTCGAGGGCCCGGCGGCAGCGCCTCGCTGTCCCGCTGCCGAGCGGCCTCCAGCCGCTTGAGCGATCCAGGGAAGAGCTGCACCCACTCAGTCAACCGAGCTGCGTCCATGCGACGACTGCTGCGTTTGTGTCGCTTTATGAACCAGCAGTCCTGAAACATGAGCTTGTGGGGCAGGAGAATACTGCAATGCTGCAAATGATGAGAGAGCGTAGCGTGTTTGGGGCTTTTAGAAGACACTTGTGTTATTCGAGTAGCATATTAAGTACTCATTTAATATTTATATCTCTCTGCTAAGAGGTATTAGGGAGGGGACACCGTTCAGCTCTGTCAGAGCAGCAACGCGGGTGTGGGCAGGGTTTGCCGCCGGCCCAACCGCGGTGTTGGCGCTGCCGTTCCCTCCGAGGGACACGGACACGCACCTGGGAGCCAGCTCGTGCGGTGTTTGTCTTCAACAGTCCGTTCTGCTCAATTTTGCAATCGCTGAGGTTCTGAAGCCGTCCCTCCCACAGCAGTTTTTAATATTCCTTCAAGTTGTGCAGTGCCGTGAGCTGACAGGACAGAATCTATGTGGAAATGTTGATCTGTAGAAATAGATGCAAGTAATGTAAGCCTCAGGAGACCTGACTGGGGTGCTAAACAGCTGGAGGTGAGTGGGGCTGGAGATGAATGAGTGCATGTGCCCGGCGCTGGTGCGTGTTTTAGTGGCACTGGTGCCTGCCTGCTCGCCCGGGGCTCAGATTCCCTCCGCTCTCGTCACCCTCGTGGGTTGCTATAAAGACCAGTGTCATGGCAGCTGTTCAAATTCAGGTGCTCATGGGCTTGCTAATTTCTACCATCCATTAGAGATTTCCTACGTCAAGAAAATAGGATGCTCCTTTAATCTGTCACGTGAGCATTTATAATTACATATAGCAGAAAGTTAATGAAGGACTTGTTGTGCCTCATTGCTTTGAACTGTGTTTGAAAGGTCTGAGCTGCTCATGGAGACCTAGTTTTGAATGCGATTTTGCTGACAGATATTGACAGATTACATTTATGGAGACCTGGTTTCCACCACCTGCTACATGAACTCCTTCCTTTCCCTTCAGGAAAGGACCTCGGAGCGCCAGCAGAATGACCTCCGAAAGGGACTCGGAGACCACGTTCGATGAGGATTCCCAGCCCAACGACGAGGTGGTGCCGTACAGCGACGACGAGACGGAGGATGAGCTGGACGGCCAGCAGCCCGCGGTGGAGCCCGAGCAAAACCGCATCAACCGAGAAGCCGAGGAGAAGCGAGAGTCCCTTAAAAAAGGTAATGCTATGAGAGGCGCTTCGTTTGGATAGAAAAGAGTTCTGAACTCATACGCCAAGCTGTGCACAGATCAATTTGGTTTTTGTATTTAATTTGTTAGAATAGGCTTGAAACGGATAGCTTACGTAAACCTGCAGGGGAATAATGATGGTAATTCAGTGTAACACAGGTCAGTAAGCATATTAACTTATCTAGTCCCTAATGCGGACTGCGGGTGCCTGGAGAACTGCCTGGAGAGACCGTCCGTAGCCGTGTTCCCCACGGCCTGCGGATCCGGGCCTGCTCTGTTCAGTGCGCAGGTTTCCTTTTCCCAAGTCGTACACAAAGGAGATTTCAGCTCCATGCTAACCTCCAGCCTCAGGATTTCCTTTACCTGTAGGAGTTGCAGAGTAACAGAAAGTCAGACTGAGAAGGTACTTAAATCCACCAGGATCAGCCACCAAAAGAAGAACCAGGAGCCGGATCCCTTCGGCATGGCTTAGCCCTGCCATTCCTGACCTTTGTGCGGGAACAGTCTGCAACTTCCCTAACTGCTTTTTTTGTCCTTGTTCCAGTGCAGTTACTTTATTCCCTTTACATATGTAAGGATTCTTTCTTTCTGTTTGTGTGCCAGTGGGGGACAACCGAGGACCTTTTGTTTTGTAACCACCTATTACATATTCATAGCCTTTTTTTTCCTTCTTTTTCTTTTTAAATTGAGGTGATCTAGCCTGTTGGATAAACACAACTTGTTTAGTTTATCATCACCTGGGCTTCTCCTTAAGGCTGTTGTCTTTTTCTACTTTTTGATCAGATACTTTACTTTGTGGGCAAACAGTAACCCAAACTATACTTTGTCACCTACTGTAAGCAGCAAGGGGAGAAAAAAAAAGGAAACCAAAATGCAACAGAACCTCCTACACATTTGATTTCTCTTTCAGAAGTCGAACATGCCCTTTCTCCTTATCCAAGTGAAACTGGAGAGAGTCTAAAGTCAATGAGATGAATTTTGATTCTACCCTCCAAAATTCAATCTAACCATAAAACTCTTTTATCTCTACAGTTAATCTGTTACCGAATTATTATCCAAAATAAGGAAGAGAGGTAGGGAGATGAGGATTCCTCTTGAGCTCCGAGGCTGGTCAAAAGCTTTAAGGAAGTAGGAGCTTTTTGCCACTCCATAAACCACTATCCTAATTATAAGAGTTTATGGACAGTTGGCAAATCTTTATTTTCTTCAGATTCTTTTTAATGTTCTTTTCTCTCTTTTCTCATTACTAGCTAATTTTCTGGCATAAATTCATAAATTGCAGAATTTTCAGACCCATTGACTGTTCAGTGGGTAGTTATCTTTAGGTAGCACAGCAAAAATAGCAGCCTGTTCATTCAGCCAAAATGATCTTCCCTTCATGTTTCTTTGAGGATGATGAATTATTGATCCATCTTCCCAAATATTGGTATTAATATAACTTTTAACTAGTCTAAAGTAATTTTGTGGGTTTTTCTCTATGGAGATTGCATTTTAAACCTAATTATCTGCTTCTTGATTTGACATGCTGAGGTTTATCAATGCTGTGACATTTTTATGAACACTGAATGAACATTTTAAAGAAATATTCTTGTAGCAGTTTCTAATATTCTTCAGATCTGCCGTTTTGGTAAAATTTAGTCATTTTTGGGTGGCCCCGAAGCGCTGCCCAGCCTGCAAGCAACGCGGCGGAAAGCAAGGTCGTGCCACGAGAGCCAAGGGCTTGCTCCTGGATCTGCCCAAAGGAACTTGCTTCGCCTGTTGCATGGGGGAAAACAACCAGGCTTGGCCCGGGCTGGAGGTTCCGTTCCCCAAGGCTGGGGGCAGCCTGTGGTCCGCTCCGTGCCGCAGGAGCGGATCCGCATTTCCTTCCTGGGTGGAAAATCCTCGGACAAAACTCTCTGCATCCCAATAAACCCCATTTAAAGGCAGCGCTCATGGGACTTGCCCAAGGCACCTTGAGGTGGGGGTAGAAGGTTTGCTGGGAGGGTTTCCAGAACCATCCCCATAGGAATGTTGTATGTCAAGTCTGGCCTTAAGTGCCAAATACTGAGGGGGCAGGAGGGGACGGGAGGGCTTAGCTGTTTCCAGGGGATTTTACAGCCCGTGGTCAGAAATTTCTGAAGACTTTTGCTGGCATCATTTGTGTAGTTTTATTAAATCTTGCAGCAAAATGCAATTCGTATTTCCACGCTTTCAAGCAATTGAACAAAATTGATGGCTGGGGAAATAAAACAAACTCTTTAGATTTTAACTTTTTTTGCAATTGTAAATGAAACAATTGCACAATAGGATTTTGCAATTTTATTTTTCCAACGATGTATCCTTACATTTGAGAAAAGCCTGAGAAACCCTGTTTTGGGTCCTTAGGGGCTAGCAGGTATTAACAAAAGCAAACCAGAAGAGAGGAAAGAATGGAATTTCATATGACTAAGTGTTACTCTGGTAAGTTTTCAGTACCTCAGAGAACTTTCAGTTTGTTATCAGTACCTGTGACTGTATCGTAGTTGTTAATAATTGTTAAGCATAATCGCTAATAATTGCTAAAGGCAACCTGGAAAATTCTTGAAAACCTTTAGACAATGTATGAAAAAAGTAGGTAGTCTCACTGTACTTTCAGTTGGAAGCGTCTTGCAAAGATGGGCTTTGAAAGGAAATCTAAAATGGGCAAACTTGGTTCGTTCTCTTTAGAGCATTGGGTATTGACCCCTTCTGCCTCGTCTCTTCCAGACTGCAGCTGGCAGGTTAGAGCAAACGATCGGCTCTTCCATGAGCAGCCCTGCTTTAAGAGAACCGTATTCCTGTGCTTCAAAAAAAGCAAATATGCAGTAAGTTTTTTTATTATTTTAAGCTGATCGGGATGAATGCTTTGCTAATCTCCATGTGATGCTTTCAACAACTCTTGATTGGTTCAAAAACCACATTTTCCTCAGGTTTGCCACAAAGGTCAGGAAGCATTACTGATTTCAGTTTTGTGAGTGGAAAATCAAGATGTCAGGGGAATTTTTTAAAATGAGACAGAGAGTTAGAAGCCAGGGTTTTTTATCCAAATTCTGAATTTTATCTCCTCGGCTACAGCTGTTACGAGCACCCAAATAGGTGTTGTCTTGTTATCTTTCATATAAAAATCTAACATTAATATTAAGCAATTATCCTGATCGAGCTAGACTGGGAACAGTCTTAAAAATTGGGCATGTCCAGTCATTTAAACACAGTGGTAGCGTTCTGGTTTGGGTTATGTCCCCATTCTAAGGTCACCTGTTTATGATCCAGGCGACGTTTTTATCTCATCTCTCAAGACAAAAGCTTGTGTTAGCTTTTGGTTTAGCCTGTGTTTTCACGTGGTCCTGGCTGGTAGTGATGGGCAATAGCAGCGTGGGGTTCCCTGTGGCCTGGCCTGGTTTCTGGAGGCCACGGCGATACCTGCTCCGAGGAGCTGGAGCAGTGTGGGCTGCTTCAGGCAAAGGCCTGAACATTTAATGATAAAACTTGCACAAGTGCAGCTGTTCCTAGAATGGAAATCCCTTAGGCTTGGACTTGTGCCTTTGTTTCACTGAGACAGCAACCCACATTAAACTGTTCAGGAAAGGAACAACTCTAACTGTGCTATTATAGAAATGATTTGACGAGAAAAATGCATTACTTGGAAATAGGAATTGCACATTTGTGAAGAAGAATCAATTCATGTATCGCTGTTGTGAATGACATTTGACTTTCTTCAACAGGGAAACGCAATTAAGACATACAAGTACAACCTAATCACTTTTTTACCACTGAATCTGTGTGAGCAGTTCAAAAGAGCAGCCAACTTCTATTTCCTTGTTCTTCTTATTTTACAGGTGAGATATATTTTACATGGAGACATTTTTAAGAGTCAAGTGAGTTTGAGGTGCCTATATCCTAAGCTAAATACTTACGACACAATATGTTGCTATCCTATCATATTGCAAGACTCTTCACAGGGAACTGTATTTTCAATATTGTAGAAATTAAGGGCATATTAATAAAAATCTGGAACATGACAGCTTTTATTCCTTACTTGTTTTTTTTTATCATATAGGATAAGCTATTTACATAGTTCATGAATTTTGTAAGGAAAGGATGTTCCTTTTGGTTCTTTCTCTGCAAAACATGATGGCTTTCAATTCCCATTAATGAATCAGACATGTCAACACAAAATGTAAATTATTACAATTATTGCATGGTCAAGCTTGTCCTGACAGGTTTGCGCATCTTCACAACCCAACCTAGAATTCTGTCTGATACGTTGGCTTTCTTTGTTGCAAGTCAGTTGACTCTTAATGTCTCTCATTAACATGATAGCAATCCTCCCATGAGCAGATTTTATTTATTTGTTTCTTGTAGACGATTCCCCAGATAACAACTCTTTCATGGTATACAACACTGGTGCCCTTACTCCTGGTGCTGGGAATAACTGCAGCCAAAGACCTAGTGGATGACATTGTAAGAAACGTGTTTTGTAAATATTACTAAAAGCAAAATAAACCTTTTTTCCTTTTTTTTTACTTTTTTTTCCCCAAATTGTGCTTACTGCACATGCAGTGAGTACGTTCTCTGCTCCTCCGTTTCAGGCTTGCCACAGGATGGACAGCGAGGTTAATAACAGGACGTGTGAAGTAATCAAGGATGGAAGGTTTGTGCTGTTCCCTGCAGGCTTCGCAATGGTGTTTGTTGCCCTGTTGCTAAGTTTCATCACAGATCTGAGCTATAGATGACTGAAATCTCAGCTGCTTTCTCCATGCTTCTGCACATGTTTGTGTGACAACTGGAATTGGAGGATAATTGCCTAAAAGAGTCATTTAAATTCAGTTCTGTGGCACTAAAGCTGTGCTAAGAGCAACTTTCTGGGGAGAAGGTTGTCAATTTACATGTATGTGGAAAGGGAAAATAAGATGTAGGTTTAGATCCCAACTTGCACTTTCCAGTAAGGAAAAACACAGCTTACACTTAAGATACAGTGTCTTGTACTAAGGAAGTTTCAAAATTTTAAGCCTTATTATGTGCATATTGTTTTAGATGAGGCAGTAATGAACACTAAACTATCTTCGTGTTAGGTTCAAAAACACAAAATGGAAAGATATTAAAGTTGGAGATGTCATTCGTCTGAAGAAAAATACTTTTGTTCCTGTAAGTAGTTTAGACATGCCTTTGTCTTATGTTTCTACAGAGATCTTTGCAAATATTGACTTGGATTTGTTTGTTGTGTATTTGTTTGTTTTACTAGGCTGATATACTGCTGCTATCCAGCTCAGAACCAAACAGTCTGTGCTACATAGAGACAGCTGAACTAGATGGGTAAGGCTCTTTTTCAGGACTTGTGTTTATTTTTGGCTTATCAATAAAAGAGCAAAAAGTGTGTGTTTCAGAAATACGCAGTTTTAAAGCAGTGAAATTATTTTGAAGACAAAGGTACAATTATTTTCTTCATCTCAATCTCCATTGATAATGTCAGCCCCTAAGACTCTGTCAGATCTTCATGGATAATGTTAGTCCCTAAATCTCTATGCCAAGAAGCAATGAAGAGGTTAATGGCAAACCACTGGTACGCGAGGCGAGTGGAATGAGGGACCCTGTGCACAAGCTGTGCCCCACGGGAGCTGCCTGGCAGCACTGCAGAGCCACTGCCAATGCTCTCCTAAGGGCTGTGCACATAGGGGAGTCCCAGGTGCCTGGAAAATGGGAAGTATTGCACCCATCTCCTGAAAGAGCAAAAGGAGGATGAGGAAACTGGAAACAAGGCGGCCTCACTTGAGTTCCTGGAAAGGTTATGGGACAGAGACTGTGACATTCCAAATTATGGAATAGTGTAAATCTTCTTGTCTCTGTCAAAATGCTTTGGAATGTTCATTTAGTTCATGTTGTCAGAGAAGCTCCTCCTGAATTTCTTTTAGAAAAGTTTCTAATGAAACGGACTTCACCTAATGAGGTAAAAAGTTGTTTTTTTTCCTAAATGAGCAGTAACTTCCTCCCTTAGCCTTAATGATCTTACAGACTAACATAACTTCTTGCAAAACAAGGATCCCTTTGAGTTTGTAAATATGCTTGATCTTTAGTGAGCTTTTAACAATGTCACTTATTAAATATTGTGTGGATAACCATTGCCTCAAACTTAAGTATTCCATTGGTAAAACAGTGATTCCAGGAAGCTTCACCTATTTCTGGTGAGCAGAAGTAAAGGTGTGCTGCACTGTAAGATTCCAGTTATGAAGAAAAACAACTAAACTATTTTAGAACTAATCCTGTAGTTCTTGAATGTTTCATATTAATAAATGATTGCATTTGCGAATGCATGACCTTGCCATTGCTTCAGATTAGAAGGTTGTTATCTGTGGCATGTTGCTTTGCTGCTTAATTTCTTCTTATGTTTTTTCTCTCCTGTATCTGTATTTCTTATTGAAATGACCTTTTTATCCTTTCTTCTTAGTGAGACTAACTTAAAATTCAAAATGGCGCTTGAGGTAACGGATAGATATCTTCAAGAAGAAAGTGCAATGGCAGCCTTCGATGGTTTGTACAGTTGTGTTTTATGCTTACAGCTATCCAGATGTTGCTCGAGCACTTCATAGTACACGTGCATGAAACATGGGTGCGGGTTAAGGTTCATGTGATCTGGAGTTAGCAGTTTCTTGCCATTTGTCACCATGCAGTGTAAATTATGCAAGGAAATTGTTTGGGTTGCTGGGCAAAATGCTCAACAAAATGCAGAACGTCTGAAGATGAGATCTATGTTGCCAATAGGCTCTGACACATTTTCCTATCTCTTTTCTTTGGAAAAGTGCTGTATGTTTGCTGCTCTCCTTTCCATGTTTACCATTAGCGTCCAGCCGCGTTCTGTGTGTGCGCTGAAACCTGCCAGGGAGGAATCCATTCTCCTGCTGAGACTGGGAATAAAGTTTTGTCTCAAGATCATTTGTTTAGCAATCTTAAACTTAAAACCGCTTCAAAGAAAAAGAAAAAAAAAGCTGTTGGGGAGCTGTGGTCCTGTATTTTGTTCCCTCTTGCCCATCCACCCGTCGTGATTGGAGACAGGGCTCTGGGCTAGAGAATCCACTGCTTTGACCTGCAGCTGCCATTCTGAGTGCCTCTGCAGCAACCTGAACTTCCCTTGTTGTTTTACCTTTTAAATGCTTTGTTTGTTTGTTTGTTTTTTATGAGATAGAATTTTGATATGACAAGTGCAGCTTGAACCAAAAATTTACAATGAGCTTGATTTTGGGAGTGTAAATGCAAACATATAGCACCAAGTGACCGATCTTGACAGTGGGAATAGTGCCAGTCCTAAAAGTCAAAGTCAAATGTCACTTCCTTAGCCAAAATATTCACAGATATCTGAATAAGCAGTGATATATTTTATCAAGTTTGTAAGAAGGGTGGTGGAATAAAAGGCCAGCCTGGAACAG
This sequence comes from Tinamus guttatus, assembly GCF_000705375.1. The sequence continues at coordinate 62,723 of NW_010584375.1, read as the reverse complement.
TGTGGTTTGGATGCTCTGTCCCTGTTGGACCCTTGCTGGTAAATCTTCCATGGCAAAATAATCTGGAATGCTGGTACTCCTGCCTGTGTGCAGGCCCCTGTTAGACTTGGGACCGTTAAGGGAAAGGTGTTATGAGTTAATGCTGTGCTGCTATGGCTGTTAGACTTGGGACCGTTAAGGGAAAAGTGCCCTGTTTACGAGTTAATGCTATGATGCAGAAATGCATTCTTTCTGCTGTTCAGTCCAGAAAGAAAATACCACTGAAGATGCCATATTTAAAACGACAGCAACACAGTACTGAATATTTGTGCATCCCATTTTTCAATGGTTTCAAGAAATGGTTCATTCACAACAGTTGGGTTTTGCATGCAAAAATGCATGGAGTAAAATTCCTTGTATAGTAGGCACAAATTGATACAGTTTTATTAAATCAATGTATACTAAACATGATCATCTCCTGCAAATTTTTAGGTCTCATTGAATGTGAAGAACCTAATAACCGACTGGATAAGTTTGCAGGAACATTATTCTGGAGAAACATGAGTTATCCACTGGATGCTGATAAGATTTTGCTACGTGGATGCAAAATCAGGAATACAGACTTCTGCCATGGAGTGGTCATATTTGCAGGTATTTATGAAATGAACACCTGTAGCATTTCCTGCTGGAAGGGTGTCCTACAAAGTGACATGACATCCTTCACTTATAAGCTGTGGCTGTATTTTATGTCCCAGTCTTATAAGATAGTAGTAATAACACTTACTTGCATGCAATTTTATTTATTTTAGGCGCTGATACAAAAATAATGAAAAATAGTGGAAAGACCAGATTTAAAAGGACACAGATTGACTCCCTTATGAACTACATGGTTTATACTGTAAGCCTTTTTGTTTAAAATCCAGCTGTTTGAGAGCACTTTAAGTGAGCAAACTGAATGAACGCAAGTTGAGGAAACTTCCTTGGTTTTTATTTTTCGTTTGTTTTAGTATGTTCCCACTTTGTTTGAACCTCGGCAGCTGGGCTCAAGGACTCTCAAAAGCTGTGTAGCTGTTAGTGAAACCTGTGACCCTGCGCTGCGTGTGTAGGCCGCCTACACAGTGCAAATAAATGCTTCCAAACAGACTAGCAGGTGCCTCTCACTGTTTCCACTAAACCACTGGCTAAAGAACTGGACTTGGATCCTGGTCCACAGACACCTTCAGCCCGGAAGGCTTTTCCTCCGGGACAAGCAGCCTTGGAATAGCAGTGTCCTCCAATCTGTGTCCCTTGTGGGAAGTCACACGTGAGAATGAAGTGATGCCCGGGGACGGGGAAAGAGGAAAAGCAGCCAGAGTGTCACCAAGGCCTGGGATTAGCTCAGTTGTCACTGATTCTGCCCCTGCTCCAAAGACATTCACGTACCCTGTGCGCTGCCTGCCTAAATACGTGTAAAGAAGTAAATGTAGCTTGCAGAATGGACTAAAATGAAAACCCTGTATGAGAATATTGTTTGGGGAAAATTTTCTTCCCTTCTATTTACTTATAAAGAAATTGAATATTTTATCTTGAACATGAGATTGGGAATTAGGTCTAGCCGACGTGTTGGGGTGTCACAGGCTCCCTCCGTGTGTGTGTTGCAGATTTTTGTCTTCCTCATCCTGCTGTCTGCTGGCCTTGCCATCGGACACACGTACTGGGAGCAGCAGGTTGGCAACTCCTCCTGGTACCTGTACGACGGGGAGGACTACAGCCCTCCTTACCGCGGCTTCCTGAATTTCTGGGGCTATATCATCGTTCTGAACGCCATGGTTCCCATCTCCCTGTATGTGAGGTACGTAAATACCAATGCCTTTAAGTAGCTGACTTGATGAGAGTTGAGTTAGCTTCAGACAGAGCTTCATGTTGGTAGGAAAGCAGCTAATTCTGCCTTCACTTAATGCCCTGTAATGCAGTTTTACTGGAAAGTTGTTGAATTTGCTCGCTCTCTTTACTGGAATCTCAGAAGGTGAGCTATGCTGTATTATTTGTTTGTTGAAAATCATGATCCTTGGCTCAGAATTTAAGGATATCAAGCTGTTCTTACAATATTGAGTGTATTTGTTTTATACTTTGAATAGTGAAAATTTGTTGACATCAGAAAAAAAATGCAGGATTTATCCTGTCACTATTTAACTTGTTTAGTTTTACGGGCAAGCACAGAAGAAACTGCGTTTAAAATAAAATTAAAATGAAACATCATATAGTCACAGTCTATGTGTCAGAGGAAAGGCCTGCCTTGCTGTGCTGTCAAGGTCAGCAGGATTTGCAGCAGGATTGTGTAAATGGCACTTGTGCACTTGCTCTTGCACGTGGTGCTGTAGCACCGTCGTTCCCTTGCACTCGCAGGGCAGCTGGGGCTGTCACCAGTTACTGCACTGTGGAGCTGCTAGTTTGAGTCCTTAGTTCAGCCCGTGCAGGGCCAGGCTGCTCTGTAACGTCATGGTCAATGTTACCTTAAATACCTGGGCTACGTAAGCAATTTGAATCCCTGAAAATGCAGTCAGAGCTCCCTGGATCTGATAGACTGCAATTATTTTGAAACACAAGATGATGTGGGAAGTAAGAACTTTGTTTTGTTTCATTTAGCGTCGAAGTGATTCGCTTGGGCCAAAGCTATTTTATAGACTGGGATCTGCAAATGTATTACCCCGAAAAGGATACAGCTGCAAAAGCCAGAACCACCAAACTAAACGAACAGCTTGGACAAATCCACTACATATTCTCTGATAAGACAGGAACACTTACACAGAACGTCATGACATTTAAAAAATGTTGCATTAATGGACAAAGATACGGTAAGTCTATGCCACGACGGCAGCGCTCTATAATAAAAAAAACAATTTTCAATTTCAACAGCAAATACCAAGTGAATTCTGCTGCTAGCAGCATGAGTGAATTGACACTGGGATTCCCAGTGAGCCAGGTGAAGCTTTTCTCTTCTCTCAAACTTGCGTGTGGATGCAAAGCACAGGGGAATGTCCACAGCGACTGAGGGAAGTGGAAAATTGTCCTGGTTTTGCTCTCCTGGAGAAAGGAGGAGGCAGACACCGACCCTCTTAGGATGTTCCAGTGATCATAGGAGGCTCTGTACTCATGTCCCTGGCCCGAGTGGCAGCTGGGGCAGAAACGCTGCCCATGTGAGTTCTCATTTGCTACAGGAGCGTATGCTGAAACCTTAAAAGTTCCTACATAGCTTTGCTGGCAGCCTCCGAGGCGTTTCTCATTTTTAGCCTAAAAAAATGAGTAGAAATTTAATTAACGCCTGTTCAGGAGGAGTCTATATGTGAAATGAGGTATGTGTGACTTCAGTTTCAGCTCAGCTTCCATGGAAGCCCTCAAATGAATCCAGATAATTAAATCAAGGTGTTGGCTTTCCACTGTTAGCCCCTTTATAAAGGGCCCGATGGGAAACCTTCCAGGAGAAGACTTAGAAATTTACACAGGGCTTTCCCTTTGGAAGAAACCCTCCTCGGCCAAAAATGATTTAGAAACGAGCAAGAAAGGATAATGAGAGCTGGCTTTTGTTTTGGTGTTTTAGTTCTATTTCCAAGCTGGTTTGGTTTTTAGCATTTAAAATACACAGAGAACATACTTCAAAACTGCACTGTAGGGCGATCAGCGCAAACAGCAAGGAACGCAGTGTGGTAATGACACGTTTTTTCAAACAACCTGCCTCTGAAGACAGAGGTTCAGCCTCTGACAGTGAGAATTGCCCTAGAGCAGCATAGCTGTTTTATGACAATCCACACGCTTCCTGTGGAGGGAGGTACCCGAGCATGGTGAGTACCTCTGCGGTTCCGCTGGGGTGCCCCGGCGCGGAGCTCCGCGCAGGACCCCAGGGCGCTGCTGCTCTGTGTTGCAGGGGACGGCCGGGACGCAGCGGGGCGGCCGCGGGGCCAGGCCCAGGTAGGTGCGGGCTCCCTCCCCGCGCGCGGCCCCGGGAGCGCCCGGCACGCCGCCACTCGCCCTCCCTGTGCTCCTTCTGCCCAGCGAGTCGATCTCAGCTGGAACGTGTATGCAGACGGAAAGCTCTCCTTCTACGATCACTACCTCATAGAGCAGATAAAAGCTGGGAAGGATCCCGACATTCGGCAGTTCTTCTTCGTGCTTGCCATCTGTCACACGGTCATGGCTGATGTTTCTGATGGTGAGTATTTTCCTGGGGGAAAGGGAAACAACAGTCTGAATCCAGGTGCACATGCAGGAGGTCAAAACCGAATGTGGATCACATGGGTGGGAGGGAATGTTAGGCTGTTCTTTTAGATTAAACAACAGCAAGGCCCAGCGGAATTCCCTGCGATGAATTTATCTGCCTCGTTACGGTAGGAGGACTCTCTTTATGGCGATCACCATTTTGGTAAATATGTATCTTAGCAGCAGACTTAGAAAGGTAGTGGAGCTGCTTATACAGAGGTCCTGTTATTTTCTGATTTTTAAACCTCTCTTTAAATATGGATCTGCTTAGAATCTCAAAAGCATGAACCCTGAATAAAATGAAAATGCCCGTAGCATAACCTTTCATTGCACAAACCCTTGTTGCAAGTACTTTTGGAGACCTGTTCTTTTCAGCGTGGTGAAAAGAAGTGTTTTCAGTGTGAGAGTTTCGTGCACTTACTCGTTAAGTGCTGCTCCACAGACACCTGAATTTGTGTATGTCCATTCTGAGGGTATCTGCAACAGGTAGCCAAGCTGAAAATGAAAATATGACAGCAAGTAAATGTAAAGGTGAGCAGCTAGGGGAGAAGGGTGAGAGTGGAAGGATGAAAGATTCAGTTAAAACATATTGATGCAAGGGAAGCGGAGTATCGTTTTGGGGGGTTCTTTGGCTGTCTTTTGGTGAGATCTTTCTGAAGCCAACATTTCTTCTCCTTTGTTGTTCCTGCGTATTTTTTTCTCCCCACTCTGTTATGTTTGGTGTCTGTGGCCAAGGGTTCGTGTTTTCAAGTTTCCTTTCAAAATGCTTACATGAAGGAACTGAGCCGTGCAGACACCCAGATGGTGGTTGTGATGGAGGGAGGAGTTGGGCTCCGTTGCCCCCGCGCTCCGTTCCGCTGCTCTGGACGGGGAAGCTGGGCGCTGCGTGTGCAGCACACGGGTATTTTGGGGAGTCAGTCCGGAGCTCTTGCTGAGCGCAGCAGCCCTGTCGTGCTCCAGGATTCCCCGGCTCCCTTCTCCCTGCGCTCTCTCCATGACACAGGTCAGCTCAACTATCAAGCAGCCTCCCCGGATGAAGGGGCCTTGGTTACAGCAGCCAGGAACTTTGGCTACGTTTTTCTTTCACGAACACAAAACACCATCACTATAAGCGAGATGGGGGTTGAAAGAACCTACGATGTCCTTGCTATCTTGGACTTCAACAGCGACAGGAAACGAATGTCTGTCATTGGTAAGTTGATTGCACCCACCCCTTAATTTGTAAGACCTCTTGCAGAAAGGTTTGCAGACTAGTTGTGCATTGTGATCATCTGGGGCTTGGCTCCTGTGTGTCTAACCCGCTTAGCTGGCCACTGGGAGGCCACAGCCAGCCACGTGTCAGCAACGGGCTCACCTAGCTCCTTAGCAGGGGTAGAAATTGGGGGAGCCGAAGGCGATGCGCATTTTGTAGGTGGAAAAGTAAATGCAAGGAAAGGTGGGGTCGGGTTCTGCTGTGTGGCATGAGCCTGCTATGGATTTTAATCTGCGTGGCTGTGGTTGGCAAAAGGAGCTTTGGAAGTGTTTGGGAATGTGTTTGCTAGCCTGTTGGTGATCAAGCATGGCCTCTGCTGAAGACAGCCTTAGGTCCCCTTAGGAGCATGAAGAAATGTTGCAAAGATGATGTGTCCCCTTTCCCCCAGAGGACAAATTGCTTGTCCATGGTGTTTCCTCTAGCTATAGCTATAGGAATTAGGTTTGTAGGCTGGGGTGTGAATAGCTTTTAAGTTTTGGTTTTAATTACTGTTAAAGAACTCTATCTTGAATCAATTTGGGATGGAAACGTTTTCATTATTTTATTTTGCACCACCTCTCTAGTGTATGTCTCTCCACAGCTTTTGTGGGTGAGATGTTACTATCACATGAACCATCATGAAAAGCAAAATTATTGAGAATTCAAGCATCTTTTCCCCTCCTGAAAAGGAAAAGGATGTGTAGCTGAACTCTTAAGAGATGATGCACTAGAAAGGAACAGGATCTTGTGGTTTTGATATTTAACAACATGAGACTAGAACATCTAACTCCAAACAGTTGCTCCATCTAGATTGCTCTAACGTTTTGTCCCACTGCTTTTATTTTACTCAACAGTAAGAGAATCTGAGGGGAACATCAGGCTCTACTGCAAGGGAGCAGATACAGTCATTTACGAGCGCCTGCACCCGAGGAATCTGAAGAGAGAAGTTACAGAAGAAGCACTGGATGTATGTTTGCAATTTATATGCTGTTTTATAATAACATCTTGAATTCGTTTCTAGCCATAATCTCATTTTATTCATCTCATTTCTCTAAGCCACTAGAACAAATGCAGGCCCATAACTGCTAGTGGCAAATACCCCAAATCACTAAACTTTACCCTGTTTCTCACTTCTCTCTTTAATCTTTCAATTCAGGCTCCCTTGCACAGTTGGATGTGTTTGATCAGACTCTCCACTAATGCTTGTTATCTGAACTGTGATGCTTGGTTTCAAGGTGAAGGGGTTTGTTTTGTGGATGTGCTTTTTTTGTTCTTCTCAGGTTTTTGCAAACGAGACTCTTAGGACACTCTGCCTCTGCTATAAAGACATTAGTCATGATGAATTTGAAGCGTGGAATAAAAAGTTCCTGGTGGCGAGTGCAGCTATAACTAACCGTGATGAAGCTCTGGATAAAGTGTATGAGGAAATAGAAAAGAACCTCATTGTAAGTAAAACTTTGGGGGTCTTTTGTTTGTCTGTTTTCTTCTTACATTAGCAGAACAGATGTTCTGAGAATAGATTTGTGTTGCTTTTTGATTGAGGTCTTTTGAGTATGTTATTGACCACATCAAACTCTAGAGAACTTAACAGAATGAAAGAAAATAGGATACTTTCAGCTGATTAGGTATTTATTTATACCATGTCTTGCTCTTCTCTATTATTCTTTAATGGACAAGTTCATTTCCAGGCTATGACAAGATGTTTTTAGAAAATAACAAAAACAAAAAACTTACTACCCGTTTGCTCAGGCCTGGGGTGATTTTAGTAAGCATTTCTGCTCTGGGTCAGCTCCCATTTGCCACAGGGTTTGTTTATTTCGTTTGAAGACTGAATATAGTGTCGTGCATGATACAAGAGTGAACAGAGCAAACAGTGTGATCCAGAGTAACAGATCCTCCAAAAAACACAGGTTTCTTATGTCTTTTAACTGCATCTAAATTAAACTTTTCCTGTTGAGAAACCCCCTGCTCTGAACCGTATCCTGTATAGGTGCCTGCTCTATGGTGTTGAGAGAATTGTGCTCAATATTTGAGAGTGTTTTGGTGCTCCTAAAGAAATGCTTATCCAGTTTATAACACTTTCTGCTTCGATACGGAGCAGTTTCATTCACCTCTTTAGCTGCAATCAGTTTTGTGTGCATGCTGCTTCTGCTAACTGTTGTGCTGCATCTAACTCACAGCTCCTTGGAGCGACAGCTATTGAAGACAAACTGCAGGATGGAGTTCCAGAAACAATTAACAAGCTTTCCAAAACAATTAACAAGCTTTCGGGCATTAAAATTAAAATCTGGGTGCTCACTGGCGACAAAAAAGGTGGGTTCACTTACTGCCAAAGAGCTAGCAAAAGCCACATAATAGCTAGAAGATAAACAATTACAAAATGGAAACAAGGCTTTTGTTTTTAGAAAAGCTTTGTATGAAAGTAACTGAAAACTGGAGGAATTTCTACAGTATGTGCAGTATTTCTTGCCAGGGGTTCCCAACCCAGAGCTTGCTAGAAGGGTGTCCGTGTAATTCGTGCTCCTTCAGCATATCAACCCAGAGGGCTGGTTTTGTGACTGTTTTCTGCAGGGAATACCCAGCCATAGCCCTTCCCAGAGCGGAATTCCCATGGGACACTGTGCCTGCAGCCCCGGGCCTTTCCCAGAGCGGAATTCCCGTGGGACACCGTGCCTGCAGCCCGGGGCCTTTCCCAAACGGAATTCCCATGGGATACCCTGCCTGCAGCCCGGGGCCTTTCCCAGAGCGGAATTCCTGCGGGACGCTGG
>NW_010584375.1:15351-28570 GCF_000705375.1 Tinamus guttatus | reverse complement strand
TCCTCGTGGCTGTTTCCTGCAGCGTGGGCCATGCTGCGGCCGCACAACAGCAACACCCGGCGGTTGGGGCGCGCCGTGTTCCCTACCCTGCCGTCCCATCCCGGCTGCGTTCCCAGCACGGGACCGGCCCAGCTGGGAAGCCGTGCAGCGACTGTCTTACATAAGGCAGCTCTGATGCCAGGGCTTAATTCTCTAAAGCCCCTTGTATTTGGCTGTGTTATGTCAATGTGAGCCTAAGGGATAAGTAGCTGCGCGGGAGGGTGTTAGCAGCCCCAGATATCCTCCCAGGACGCGGATCTGGTTTTCATTCCTTTAAAGTGTCCTTCTGCAGCTGCTGCCTGTGCATATCCCAAGTTCTTGAACCGTTGCCTGAGTTTGTGCCCGTTCATAATGAACCCAGGAAAGGAGAGCAGGTAGAGCTGCCTGCAGGGCAGGGATGTGAGTGGGGAGGAAAGATACCCCTGCACGGCCGGAGCCGCAGGGCTGGGCGAGCGCTGCGGCCAGCCCCTGCCCAGGCCCGGGCTGCAGATAAGGCTGGGGCTGCGTGGAGGGAGATAGGGTCGTGGCTGCTTCTTCCTCGGATATGAGGGAGGTTGGAAGGGGAATAAAATTTCCACCCCTCAATCAAATTCACCGAATCTCTTTGGACTGAGGCTCCTCGCAGCCCCGAGGTGCAGCTGTCGTATGGCTTAGCCTGTGCTTAGGCACTGGCGTAAGGGAGAGCGCCGGGGCTCCGGCCCTGTCGCCGAGGCTTCATTCCCACCTTTTCTTTGGAAGCGATAGACATTTACCTTCCATGCTATGGTTTCCTGCCGCATGCCTTTGAAATCATGGTATTAATAAATAGTGAGCTCTTGGATCAAACCGCATGTCCCCAGAGCAGCTCAGGGATGGTGGCCGTCTTCTGGCACTCGGACTCGCCCAAAAAGACAGCGGATCATCGTCACATTTTGACAGAGCCAGGAGCAACAACGGTGTGGGGTGGTCCTGGTGAAGTGACCTATGTGCGGGTCACCGCTGTTGTAGGAGACTCTTTCTCTGCGTTTTTGTAGCAACAAACTACCAGAAAAACTCCTAGGCGTGCTGCTGAAGTGAGGGAAGGCGACGGAGCGAGACGTGGCCGTGCTCCGCGCGGCTCTGCGGCGGGCGCCGCTGGGCGCCCCGGCCCCTGCTCGGCCTCTGCTCATGCCGCGTGCCAGGGAGCCCCCTCGTTTGGCACTGCACGTTAGCTGCTTTCAGCTGTTTCGCAGTCTTTTTAGGACCTGCTTCAGACTTGTGTGGGAAAGGATTAGAAACAGAAGGTTAATAGAAGGGTCTGGAAGGTGAAACAGTAGAAGTCTTTGAAGACTAGGACCAAAATTCTCTCCTTTGCTCATTCACTACGTAGCTGTCACAGACTTGTTCATTTGGGTCACATTCTTCATCTTCTCCCTTGCTTCTCACCCCAGAGGCTATTTGCTTAATTCCAGCTGCAGCCCTTGGAAGCGCAGTCACAAGCAGCACCCTGTCATGGCATCAAACCCAGGAGTGTTTTTACTCAGAATAGCCGCTGAAGGGCCAGGCTTGCAGCAGGTTCTGCAGATAAAGCTCAGCAAGCCTTATCTGCCTTTGCCCCAAGTACTCCTCCCTGCTTTTGTTCAGTTGCTGTTTTTCCCAAGTCCCATCTGCCTCTATCTGCTGTTGCAGTTTTCACATCTGCCCTGATATGATGCTCAAAGACCTACCTTGTTTTCTCCTGGTAGCTGCAGTTTCACAATTTCAACGTGCTAACAATTTTCCTGAGCAGTTTTTGCTGCGATGCCAGCTCCTGTGTTGCCTCAGAGTGGAACAGCTTCCAGGCTGGGCCTGCTGTTGTGCAATGGCCTGTGTTCACCTTTAGCTCTGAGCAGGACCACAGATAACAAGCACTGTTAATGTGTAACTGGCAGGTTGTAGCAACACATCAAATGCGTGGCGAAGGAGAAACGCTTTGCGTGCTTCTGTTGCCTCGATCTGGATTTCAGTGGGTTATGTATTTACAATTTATGTATTTATGTGTTTATGTGTTTACAATTGCTGAAGACTCTGTTTTAGACAGTATCAATAATGACCTATAAAGTTTCCTCTCCTATTACTACAAGTCAGAAAGTTGATTTATTTATATGTTTGGTATGTCCCATTTTTGACGGTGGGACAAACAGCCAATAAATAGCCTCACCCGCATCATTTGGGTGGAAACAATCAAATTGTTAGAAGGACTTTTATTGTTAGAGGCAGCTGTCTGAAAAAATAAACAGAATTATCTCATAACGAATAAGTTGAGTCTCCTCAGTCTGAAGTCTCCCCCGTTACTGAGCTAAGCGAAGCCAGAAGTGTAATGATTCCTGCAGAAACAAGTAACAGTATAAATCCCCGCTAAATTCTATTAACAGAGCAAGTTGGCCAATGAAAGATGTTTTTATATGACAGCAGGTTAGGAAAAACAGCCAGAGAAGCATCGACGGGTTTATTTGAGCATTTTAGGTCTGAGTTTGTATTTGTTGGTGAGTGAAGAGATCAAAACTCAGCAACTGGTCGGACTCTTTTAGCGATTTGGCTGGGGGGGCACGCTGCTGAGTAGAGATGATCCATGAAAGGTGGTGTTAAAGGTGCTCAGTCGGGGTTTTTCACCTGCCGCTTCCTCCTGTGCTTTCCTTGGCAGCGCCTCACAAGTACTACATCGGTTTCCGCTACGTCCACCCTCTGACGGAAGAAGCGGTCGAAGAGATGGAGCGAGACGGGGTGGAGAGGGCGATCGCCTTCACGCAGTACCCGCAGTACAGCTGCTCCACCACGGGTGAGGGGGCCCGCGAGCCCCGCGCAGCGCCGCGTGCTCCGGCCCGTGCTCCTTTCCTCGTGGCTTCATTGCCCACCCAAAGCTTTCTGTATTCCGTTAAAGTTGTTTGTTTTGCTAAGGATAACTTTATTGTAAGCTAAAGTAAACTGAGGGCCCAGGAGCACAACTGAGTAAGCTTTCTCCATGGAAACTACAGCAATAATGTGCTTTAGTTAAAGTACTTAAGAAGTTGGTCTTGGCTTTAGCATTATTTGGACTTATGAGATAATCGTTCCCCTCTGATGGTCTCATTGCAGTTGTTTTTTAAATATGTAACATTTTAAAATATTAAAATGGTTTCCCTCAAAATTCATTTCACAAGCTATTAATGCTTTGGATTCATTTATGCTCTTAATTCTCTGTATTTCAGGAAGCAGTTTAAATGCAATTTATCGCTACTATCATAAAAAGGGGGAGAAGCCAAAGATGAAGTGGAGTATAATTGACCGCTGGCCCACACATCCCCTTCTTATTCAGGTACGTGTTTGTATGAGAGTCGCTGAAGCTGGTGACCAGAACGAGACAGGTAAATGGAGCTGTTTGGATGTGGGGACCCTGAAATATCCTTTCCAAGTGACCGTTCCAGCTGCAGGCACAGCACGGTGTACCTCAGCCTGCAGGTCGGGGCACCCTTTACACCCTGGCATCCTTTGGATGTGGCGTCGGGGTGACTTTCCCTGGCGTTTCCTTAGCTTCCCTAATGTGGGAGGGACTTGATTTCTTTGCACTGACCTCTGGCTTTAAAACAACAAAGAACTCTCACAAAGTAAATACAGACATCTGAGCGTTCCTTTTAGAAATATTTGCTACCGGGGAAAACACCGAATAATTTTACACAACAAAATTACTCCGACGAATCACTTTTTTAGGTCAAATCTTAGTTTCTAACAAGACCCAAGAGGCTTTCAGCCGTAGAATATCCTAAAAGGAGACGAATCTATTTTGTGATTTAGACTGTGTTTTTGTTTTGTTTTTAATGAGGGGGGTAAGAATAAAAAGAATGCTTCACTTTGAAGTTTAGTACATAGTAGTAGAAGTTTAGTACAATATTTCATTGCTGTATATCTCTGCCCAAAATTGCAAGAGATGAATGTTTCATGCCGGATGATGGGAGAAAGCTAGCATCCTGTGCATCATGTTTTAAAGCCCCAAATCATGTCGTCACAGCTGAGGTGACTGAGGGGCCTCTGGAGGTCATTAGCCCAACTTACTGCCATGCTGGATACGCATGCAGGTCACATCTGCTTGTCACATACTCACGTGGCAGCACAGATAGGGAATTCTGTCATTCCAGCCACAGCAGTGACTGTGGCGGGAGCAAATAAGGGAAACCCTCGTGCTTCTTAATTCCTCGTGCAGAGAAAATGGCATTTTTTTTTCTTTGCTGGAGAGCTCAGTGCTTATTTTCTGGCTTGGATTTTGCCATTTTTGTGGCGTGCTGAACAGACTATAAAAATAACCGAAGGGCAGCAAACCTGCGGAGCTGTCCGAGTGCTGCTGCGCCGGGGCTCGTGCCTCCTGAAACGGCTCCGCGGAGGCCGCAGCCCCGGCCCGTTCAGCGCGTCTGCAGCGTGGGCCTTTCCATTACACCCGCCGCGTACTCGCACAACCTTCTTTTTTAGTAAGCCGACCACTGTGTATTTCCTTAAGCCCAAGGGAGGCTGTAAGTGGCTGGCTGGCTCGGTCCCTGGTTATAAAATTGAGATGGAAATTAAATTTTAATTTTTAAATGTTTCTGCCCCATTTTTCACTGTGAAGTATCTAAAAAAGACCAGACAGGCAGCTGCTTTGCGCCGGTGCCGCACCGTGTGCCAGCACTGGTGGCGGCTGCTTTCCTGTCTGTATCCCAAGGATCCATGAAGCAGGTTCTTCTCTGAGCTGTGTTTACGTATTTGCTTTAATCCAGTTAAGTGTAATGAGGCTCTTAAAAAGGATGGTTCTCTCTGCCCCTGTTTACCCATTTCTCTATCTTCTCTTGCCCTAGCAGTTGTATTCTTGTGGCCTGCCTGGTCAGGGTCTCATTCTGGGGCCAGATAAGGGTAGTTTGGTTTAATTGGCTATGTTCTTTCGGTTTATTACAAACATCTAAAAGCGTTGGAATGATCAAAAGCTCAAAGGGGCGTTTGGTGGTGTTGGTTCTGGGCACTCTGTCTCACACGAATGTGGTCCCTCAGCGTTTTGCAGCTCGAAAGGTGAGCTGGAGCCCAGCAGGTGCTTGTCTGGAGGCGTTTGGGAGCGTGGCATTTCCTGATTCCCGTCTCTGCTCCCCTTTCCTGCCAGTGCTTCACTGATCACGTGCAGAAGGAGCTGGATCTGTTCCCCCCCGACAAGAGGAAAGACGTGGTCATCCTGTTCTCGGCGCACTCGCTGCCCATGTCGGTGAGTTCCGCGAGGCTGTTTCCGAGCCCGCTCGATCACGGTCCCGCTGGCCGAGCCGCTTCGAGGGCTGTGCAGCCTGCGCGCCGCCCCGGCGCATCCCGTGGCCTGTCCTTCCCTCCACGGGGCTCCTTTCCCAGGACGTTTGCAACGCGGGGCAGGCAGCACAAGCTCCCTGCAGCGGACTTCAGTGGCATTTTACTCCGTTTCGTTTTAGCCCGAGATTTAAAACTCTTTTTTGTGCCTTACTTTCCTCTGGGGTATAACATGGTTATGTAGTAAGTTCTGCTGATTTAATGGAGGGGCTGGAATAGCGGATTCCAGGGCAGCATGGGAGCCCTTCCTGCCGGAGCGCTCTAGGGGAGCCGGCCTGTGTCGGGAAGAAGGGGCCGGTGCAGGCGGATTCTGCGTCTCCGGGTGCCCGGGGGTCCCCGCTGGCCTCGCTCACAAGGCCCTGCTGCCACCTAGCGCCTGGCGCTGGCCCTCGGCATCGCTCCCGGTGCCCCGCGTGCGCCCGGCGCGCTCCGTCCCCAAGGAAGGTGTCCGAGGGCTGCTCCTCTGCGCTAGGTGGTGAACCGCGGCGATCCGTACCCTCAGGAAGTGGGAGCTACTGTGCAAGGCGTCATGGAGAGGCTCAACTACTCCAACCCCTACCGGCTCGTGTGGCAGTCCAAGGTGAGTGCTGGAGAGAGGCCCTGTGCCGCGGAGCTCTCCGGCTGCTGGAGTGCAGCCTTTTCCCCAGCTCTGTCATCATGTCAGAGCCTTCTTGCTGTACTCAGGAATAGGTCTGCTGTAATAGATCCCTGAGCTTTTGCTTGGCTTTTCCAGATACTCTTTTTCCACAGATTCTTGGCTTGTAGAAATATTTTGCATCATTTTGTGTCATTTGATGTGGCTGCTAGGAAATCTATGATCTCCTAATATTCAGCTAAGCATTTTTCTTTATCTGTCAGAAAGAAGAATCAAGTACCATGGGATTTCTGTGTTGCTTTTTGAGGATCTCTGAGCAATATTTTCAGAAGTCGTCACTAGAAATAGACGTTCTTAATAAGAACAGGTCTTATTATTCTTGGAGAAGAATGCTTCCATTACTTTGTTCCTATTACTACTGCAAACACCAAGGAACTTTGTTTCATCAGAGTTATGTAGTACAAGTAACTCCTCCCTCAAGGCGTTGTGCCTAACATGCCATGGTTGTTTTGTTCTGGAGTTGCATGTTACAGTATGTCAACACCAAATGCTTTAAGGATAGCAAAGCGATGAGAAGAGTTTCATGCATCCAGAAAAATGCTTACTACTTTAGAGACAGGTAAAACCTGTGCAGTAGCAATTAGGTTTTTATTAAACGGAAAGCAGCTTTCATTCATTTTTATACAAGAATCTCTTTAAAGCCAGCCCAGACACTTTGAGGGTGTATAGGTGGGAACTTAAATATGTCTTCATAAAAATATAACAGGTAAAGTAAGAGGTATTGTCAAAAAAAAAGACAGTTGTGCTTGTTATGAAAAATAATCTAGTCCATGTTGAACTGCTCAGGAAAATAAACGTGAAGAAAAAAAATTGAGAATGATCAATTCTCTTTCTCCCTTCCTTACAGGTTGGCCCAATGCCTTGGCTTGGCCCACAGACGGATGAAACCATTAAGGGACTGAGTAAAAGAGGAAAGAAGAACCTCTTGTTGGTCCCAATAGCCTTTACAAGTGATCACATTGAAACGCTTTATGAACTAGATATTGAGTATGCCCAAGTTTTAGCAAATGAGGTAAATATTTTTGTGTTACTCTTTGCTGTGAGATTTGGGACAAATTTTCTTTTTCTGGCAATTCAGAATTAATCTGAACTGGCTGCGCTCAAATGAGTTTTTATCAGCCTGAAAAAGGTGGGAATTTGTCTTATATTGAGCTATTTAAGCCACTGCTATCCTCTGTAAAAGGACTGGATATTTGTCAGCAAGGTGAATTTTTGCCTTTAGTCCTTTATTTCTGTTGAAAAACAAGATAGTGAATTTAATTCAGTCATTTTGGGGCCAAATCTGAATAAAACAGAAGAGAGGATTTTGAAAGATAGCTAGTGCAGTTTCTAACAGACTTAACCTTCATCTTCTTTCTTGTGTTTGATTCAGTGTGGAGTCGAAAACATCAGAAGAGCAGAGTCTCTTAATGGAAATCCACTGTTCTCCAAGGTATCTTGTTTGGTGTGATAATTGTAGAAGTTATAAAATGTGTTTCCTACTAGATTACGGGTGTCTTTAAATTGTTTTATAGTATTATAGGTTTAAGAACAAGAATAGAAATCCTTGTGTTTAATATGTAAACTGCAAATTTTTCCTTAACTGCAATTTTTAAAAGTCTAGTTCAGAAGTTTGATTTGGCAAAAGAAAAAAAAATCTATTCATTTGTGGCCATCTGTTAACAAAATATTTATTTTAAGATATGATGCCAATGCAGTTCTGAAACTGGATCTTTCACTGAAATGCGTGGAGACAGTGCTTAAAAAGCAGAGTGCAGTCTGACGCGTGCACAATTTGGCAATCCCACTGGTCACTAACATACATTAATGCATTTTTTGATTTTATGCAAGTAGATTTGCTCACTTCCAATTTTTAATGAACTGTCTTTCAGGCTCTGGCGGACTTGGTGTGTTCACACATCCAGTCAAATGAGATCTGCTCGAAGCAGCTAACCCTGTGCTGCCCGCTGTGTGTGAACCCCGTGTGCAGGAAGACCAAAGCCTTCTTCACCAGCCAGCAGCTGTGACGGGCACCCAGGAGGGATCTGCTGTGGAGCACGCGGGGAGGCTGCCCCAGGGCTGCTACGGAGCGAGGGAGCTCCTCGACCCACCTCTGCTCTCCTACGTGCTTAGAGCGGTGGGCTCACTGATGCCAACCTGATTTAACAGGGAGGAAAACTTGACTTGTTTTTTTTTTTTTCCCCTCTTATGGTTTGTTTGTTTGAGAGTGTTTGTAGAAAGTAGAGAAATAAGGGCCTGATCCTGTGAGATGTGAAGAGACCTCATCTTGTCTAATGCTGATGGGACTTAGCATGAGCCCAGTGTGCACTGAAAAAACTCACAAAGCTTTTTATATAAATTAGCTTCTATCTACTTTTCAGGGAAATTGGCTTCTGTCTACTTTGCAGGGATTTCTTTGTGCGCAGTTTCATCAGGGTTGCATTAATTTCAGCTTTCCAGGCCAAGTGTACAATTACTTTGTTTATGCTTAGGGGACACCGGAGTCACCAGTTGTCTCTTCTGAGAGTGATCTTTTCAGATGGACTTTGAAGATCAAGTGACTTCTAATGCTTTCTAAAATAACACGTATGTATTTTTAGAGCTTAAGGATAACATTTTGTTTTGTTTTCTGCCAGAGGCTTCCTATGAAAGCTTAGCTAGGATAGTAGAAATGGCATGGTTTGTTTACTCTTTCTAGAAAAATATTATCTTCAGGAAGGCCCTGTGTTTGGAGAGCATAAAATGAAAGAAAGAATCTTGCTTGGGGAGCATGCTCGGTTGAAATGGATAATCTGTGTTTCAGATATAGCCATCAACAGCACATGTTGGAGCATGTTCGCTCATCTTTTAAGCTAAATAGTTTTTTTAATATTAGAAAGGGCTTTATCTAGCTACGCGAACTTGGGAAGCCAGGCGTGCTCTGCAGAACGTGTATAGATTTGCTGTTTGCTGCTGTGTCACGACGCTGTGGTTTTTGTGGGATACCTGCGGAGCGGCGTAGGTAGAATAGATGTAACTTAATTCATGTTGTCATTTACAGCTGAGATGATGAACTGGCAGTAAATTACATTGTAGGTGCCTGAGAGCAGGCTGCCCCTCGTGTTGGAAGCTGTTTATGCTTTTGCATCCTGTGCTCTGGAATGGAAATCTGGGAGATTCCTGACACTTACAGGGAGCCTGGAGCCCATAACCCATTTAAATTGCTTTTTTTGTTGTGTTGTTTTTGTTTTGCAAGCAAACAAGTGCTAAATCCCCTGCCAGGTTTCACAGAATGGAACAGCCTTTCCAGGGCCGTGCTGGCAGCGCCAGGCCGGATGTGGCGGTTGGGACACGGAGGAGCCGGTTTCGCAGGGCGGTCGCCGCGGAGCGTTTGTGACTTGAAGCCGTGGTGCACCTCAGGGACTGCCCCTTCCGACGGAGGAGCAGAGCTGTGACCCGTGCCGAGGCCCCGAGCGTCGCGCGCGTCGCCTCGCGGGGTCCGTGTTTACACTGTGTACTTAGCACTGAAACGCCCGGCCCGTGGCGACGCAGGCTCTTCGCAGACACGACTTGCCCTAAATTGGTGAACCAGGTAATCGTAAGATTTCAAGAAGCAGAGGTCACGCTGCTCAGACAGTCTTACCTGCTTATGTAATTAGGAAGTCTGAACAGCTTGAACCTCTGCTCTTTTAATGGCAGGGTTGTTTAAAAAGAAAACAGGCCCCTGTTACTGCGACAGGGGCTCGCTAACAGTAGGCAAATGATTCTTTTGTTCTAAATCATATTAAAGGAACGTAACCTGGGATAATGAATCGGTGGGTGCTGTGTTGGTCATCCAGGGGGCCAGATAGTCCATGGAGCGATGCGGGTTGTAACCTGCTGCCTCTGTGGGACCCATGGCCTGGTACGTCTTGGGGGTTGACCGAAGTGTCCATGTCGCGTCCTGCAGCTTCCGAGCACGGCTGTGGTGAGACGGGCCCGAACCCCCCTCCGGTACTGCTGTCCATGCTGCTCTAGCAGAAATGAGTCTTCCTTGAGCCGTGTGTCTGTGCCTGTGCTCAGCACCAGGGAGCCCAGACGTGGGGTGGATCTGCGGGAGCCGGGGATGGGACGGTGCTGCCCGGCCTGGGCTTTGCTTCCAGCCCTCGGGGCGGCCCGAGCGCCCTCCAGCTGCCGGAGCTTGGTGGCTCTCGAGCAGCACGAGAATCTGCAGGGCAATGTTCCCTCTTTTGAGGACGCGAGTAACTGAGCTTGTGAATGCATGTGCTGAGCAGGGCCTGGAGCACGATGGCGAGATATTATGTAGCCAAAACAGCCTCCCTCCAGGAGCTTCAGTTGCCTTTCAATCTTTGGCTTCCAGCTGGAGCCTGCTCTCCCGCAGATCTCGGCGTGGAGGGGATCGGGGTCTCTGCTCTGCGCTTAAGGGTCAGTAGCAAACAGACTTTTCTGTAAAATACGCCTACTAACATCTCTCTTTTTTGTAACTTGAAGAGTGTATTGACCTTGAAATGCAGGTTGTGACCAGCTCATTTAGAAGTCTGGCTGAAGCTGGAAAAGGAAGGTTAATTTTATATGAACATTGTGATGCCATTAATATGGATTGGCTTTTTATTTCTGTCCTGGAGATAGGAGGGGAACTGTCAGCTGGCATTAGTTATGAGGCATTACGTTTGTCCTTAGTAATAGAAGGTATTTAAAATTCACTTTTAAAGTATGCTAACCACAAGTGAGGTAATTACAAGGCCCGCTTAGGCTGTTGTTACTGTTAGACCATAATGTAGAAATCACTTAATTTTCCAGCTCTTAGCAGATGGCTCACGTCTCATCGAGGTGGTGGGGTTTTCATTTTGCTGAGCAGTGTATGATATCACTCTGTCCGCCAAGCAACAAAATGTAATTTAGTCTCAATTCACCAACAAAAAGCCTGTTGAAAAATGACCCTAGCAAGTGACCTAGCTGCTCCACTGCTTATTGATAGAAACCTGTTTTTCTTCTTTTGCACTTAAAAATTAAATCAAAAAATCAGAGACACTGATAACAATGAGAATTCTGTTGCCATTGAAATCTGGTGATCGTGGGTTTTCTGCTTGGGAGCCCTGATGGCTGTGCTAACACACACCGAAATTCATTTGTCCTTATTTTAGCCGCTCACAATGCGGCAGTCAGTGTCTGAGCTCGTCTCCTAGGTCCTGCTTGTAGCCAAAGAGCAGCTTTTCCCGAGCAGCCCTGAGGACGGGTTGGTTTCCCCTTGAGGAGGGCGCCCGCGGCCACGGGGAGCCACTGCTGCCCCTGGGACGTGGTCGCTGCCCTGCACGGTCTGCAGAGAGGAGCCCTGACCCC
This sequence comes from Tinamus guttatus, assembly GCF_000705375.1. Next base: position 17,292 of record NW_010584375.1, on the reverse strand, counting down.
CGGGTTTTGCAGCGTTTGTTCGGTGCCTTCCGCTCTGCCAGTGCTTTGTAGCTGCTCCACAAGGGACGCTCCCGTCTTGCTTAACTCTGCCTTGGTGCATTTGCTTTGCGCCTGGGGCAGGTTTAAAACGTTTGGTGCTACTGACCCGGGACCCAGTCCTGTCACATCCTGACCGCGTTCTGCGCCGACCGAATTGGTTTGGAAAGGTGAAGGTGCCAGCATCCGCGAGGCTCGCGTCCTTGGGCAATAATCCCAGTTTGATTTTTGTTGCTGTCACCTCTACCCGTTTCACCGTGCTCTGTCTCCTTTGCAAGTGCTTTTCATTGACATTGGCCTTGACGACAAGCCTTGGCGAGGGCAGGGGCTCGGGCGACCCGCGCGCGTGGGGCTTCTGCCCTCGGAGCCGTCCCAGAGCGACGCTCCCAGGGCTCCAGCCTGGGGAAGTCGCCTCAAAATAGAGGAATTCGGAAACAGAAACCTCCATGTCCTAAGGAAAGCAGCGGGAAATAAAAGTGTTTGCAAGTGGGACATTTGGAAGAATTTGCTTTAACTCTCTGCATTTTTGCCTTTTCTGTGGTTGATGACGTTTTCCTCTCTTGGAGTTTGATGAAATCTCCTTACTTGGCTGCATTTTAGAAAATGTGATAGCTTCCAAAAGTGGTGCTGCAATGGTGCAGGTGTGGGGATAGTATCCGTGGGCTGAGATCCTGGTCCGCCTCTTTGTAAGCAGATCTTACGGAGGGACCAGGATTTTCCTGACAGTACCTAAAAGCTCACATTTATTCTCTTTCTGCCACAACTAGAGACCGGGAAATTAATATGGAATGTAAGATGCAAAAGAGAGAAAAGTTCCTTTTATTTTTTTAATACCAGATGTGTACAACTACTTGCTTTTGGTCCAAGATAAAAATTGCGGATTGAACATGAACTTCCATTAAGCGTAATGAAATTTGTATAACCTTCCTATGTATCATTTGCCATAAAGATGGATTTCGATTAAAATTTTTTTGAAAGAAGTGATGAGGTGTGTGTGTGAGTGCGCAGGCCCTTCGCAGGGCTGCTCCCCGGGCCCTCGCTCCGTTCAGCTGGACCGCGGCTCGGTTCGGTTCGGTGGTGGCTTTGGGGCACGTTTGCCCTTGCGCAGGGTGGGTTGGCCTCTGTGCCTCGAGAGGGGCCAGCGCGGGGCCATGAAGATGATGGAGGGACTGGAGCAGCCATCGTGTGAGGAGGGACTGAGCCTGGTCAGCCTGGAGAAGAGAAGAGCGAGGGGGGATCTGATCAACGTGGACAAGCACCCGAGGGGAGGATGGAGGGAGGATGGGGCCAGGCTCTTCTCCGTGTTGGCCGGTGACAGGACAAGGGGCAGCGGGTACAAGCTGAACCCCAGGCAGCTCCATGTCCATGTGAGGAAGAACTTCTTTGCTGTGGGGGTGCCCGAGCCCTGGCACAGGCTGCCCAGAGAGGCTGTGGAGGCTCCTGCCCTGGAGATCTCCAACCCGCCTGGATGGACCCTGTGCCCCTGCTCTGGGTGTCCCTGCTGGAGCAGGGGCTGGACTGGGTGATCCCTGGAGGTGCCTTCCAACCTCAACCATTCTGGGATTGTGTGAATTTTGGAATGGGACCTATTCTGTCATCACTCGTGCTGGAAACTGTTTATAATGGAGTGCTGGCATGCGTGCTCTGCACCGGAAGCCTGGAGTTGCATTTTATTGGCACTTTTCGGTTGCCAAATTGTGAGTCATTAATTGTTTTATTGGCTATAGAATTGACTTGAGACTTTACTTTGCCAGGAAATACTTTCTAGAGTATCTCATGGTGCTTTGCAAGCAGCTCGGTCAAGGAGCCAAGAGCGTGGGGGTGACGCGGGAGCTGCGGAGAGCTCGTGCGCGTCCCGCGTCCCGCGCGCCGGCCGGGTCCGTGCTGCTGAGCACGCCACAGGGC
>NW_010584375.1:1635-13606 GCF_000705375.1 Tinamus guttatus | reverse complement strand
CGGTGTGCGTCACCCGCGGGCTCTGTCCCTGCTCCGGCGTGAGCCACCGGCCCCTGTGCTCCCCCAGCCCTGCTCGCGCTTAGCCTGAAAATACCCACCCTCCATAAACACCGGGTGAGCGGTGCTTCAGCGAATGTCCTCACTGCTGTGCCATAGACAGCGAGCTGCTACTGACTGCGCTGCTTCGGGGGACACCAGAGCCCTTGGAGGGACAGCGTCGTTTCGCCCCTCTGACTCGTCCCTCTCCGCTGCTGATCTCCGAAGGACGTTGGGTCCCTTTGCTCCCGGCCCAGCTCCACCAGGACGCAGGATCCCGCTGGGACGCGAGGAGCCAAGCTCCGCTCGCAGCCACAAACCTGAACCAAGTCCAGCGCCCTCCCCGCACCCTTTAACGTCACTTTTCTCTGCAAACTGCCTTCAACGCCCCTCGCAGCAGCCCCAGGGCCCTGTCCCGAAAGAGCCCGCGCGGCTGCGCTGCGGTCGGTGGACGTGGGATGTCTCTGCAGGATGAGACCCGGAGGGACGCTCGGCAGGAAAGACCAACTCAGGCAGAGCCTGCAGAAAACAACCTGCTTTTCCTGCTGCTCTGGTGTTTCCCCTTGCATTTTAATCCACTCTGGCACTAGCTACATGAGCTGTGTCCGAAGCCGACTGTGTCAGACCTGTTTCCAAGCGCTTTGGCTCATGCCCGTGCGTTTCCTGCACGAGATGCAGCGCCGGGGCCAGCCCGCACGGCGGAGCTGCCGTTCCCGCCGCGGCGGCTCCCGGGAGCACCCGGAAAAACAGCAACTTCCCACCGCACAGACAGGCCAAACTGTTGTTTTCCTCCTTTATTGAACTTTGGCAAATAATATGTGTGTGTGGTTTTTACATCAATAGCTATAAATAAAAATTTGAAAACAATGCAATACTTGTCATTAAGATAAAGGACATCTATTGGCACAAATCATTGAGTAAAAACCCTTTAATGATAAAATAACATTCACTCTTTAGCTACTTTATTTGTCTGAAAAACTCAGCTTACACTCAGTTCAACGTATCACCTTCCACAAAGTTAAAAAATGACATAAAATGGCATAATAAAATAGACCTTGAATTTCATAATACAAGTACCTTGGCAAATTGGAGTAAGCTGGAGCGCCTGCCGCTGGCGGCAGCAGGGAACATTTTCACTGTCTCACGTTCCCTTCGTTTCCTTTGGATCGCGGAATGCTCGCGGAGACACCGCGACGACGCGCCTCGTGTGAGCAGGTCTTGGATCTGTCAGCGTGAGTCGAGTTTACGGAAACAAATATCGATTCTGCTTATTGCGGAAGAACATATAAAGCTTTCTGGAAGATTAAACACTATTACAATCATTAACTGTCTTACAAAAGAACCTATTTAAAACTCTTGTATTCGTTACTGTCTTTGGCAGATAAATAAGAAAAAAAAATAAACAGACTATATTACAAAGCTTTCATTATCACAATCTACTTTATAAGGCCAAATAAAAATATGTTTCTTTGCACTAATGAAAGCACATCTCTAATATATCCTTAATGACAGACAATATAAACACTCTACTGACGTTAGCTCCAGGGGTCTGGTTAGAAGACTGCGCCTTTTGCACCTCCCGTTCCCCAGGCTGCTCTCTTCTAGGCAAAGTAAAGTGTATTTAGTAGTTGATTTGGCTTTATGCTTCAGGATGAGCAGTGGATTAGGCTGTGTTAAGGGTTTGAGGCTGGACTCAGATATAGAAGACAATCAATTCGCCAGTCTGACCGTGGTGGTGTGAAATCCGGGGGTTCTTGGAGGTGGTTTATGACCCGGGGTATAAATGATGCTAATAAACACCAGCCAGAGTGAAGGGTGTTGGTGGTGTCACCATGGCCCCTAGGGAACACGTGGGGGGATCCCGGGCGCCCCGGGTGCACAGGGAGCCAGGGGTTGCATAGGCGGGAGGCGCCGGAACGACGGCTCGGCGGGAGGGCTCTGCCATAAAGCCAAAGGAACTCCTTTTCTTTGGAAAAAATGCACAGTTGGCCCGGGTTTTAAGACGTGTCTTTTCAGGCGACCCACTAGAAATCAAATTGCCTAGGGAAAACTGCCAGTTGGTCGAACTTTTCCTCAGATAAAACTTAAATTTAACTGGAATTCAATTTGACTCAGCTGCATTTAAAACGCAGGTGAGACTAGATCTAAATACCAATATTTAATTGCGTGAGGCAAAACTGTGCATGTTTTCACAGTTCAAACGTATACACAACTGTTCCACAATTGCTAACAGATAACAGGCTCCCATGCATAAATAAATACCATTAAACCAAAAGATCTATTTGCAAATTTTTAAAAAAAGAAGTTGTCATTAAGAACCACGATGCATCACACTGCTAAGGTTTTTGCTTCATGCATAAAAATGATAGCACTGATGGGCAGTCGCTAACGATCATACTACACCGTAACACAGAACAATCAGCTGTTCAGACCAAGTAGCACAAATGTAGAAAATAATCTTTTTTTTTTTCTTTTTTCTTTTTGGTTTTTCAACAGAGCAAATTAACACAGATTGTTTCTTCAGCAAAATATGAAACTGTAAACTTTGGGCTCATTCTGCAACTTTTCCCCAATCCATAATAAACCAACGAACAAAAAAAAAATCCAACGGGAAGAAAGACTGACGTACATTTTTAAGCGCACCCTTTTTGTCTATTACAAAAGCACAACCTAAAACGTATAAAGCTTTTTTTTTTTTTTTTTGGTTTGTTTTTAAATCACAGTTACCAAAAAGAAACAGTGAATAATTTATTACATACGCTATAATAACATTACTCTAAACAACTATTATCTATGAGGTATATCTGAGAAAATTCGGTAAGGGATTGCACGGTCTGCGTTGCCAACATGCCCAGTTTTATATTAAAGCTTTGGAACCATGAAGAAATAGAAAAGACATTTGAGAGGAAGGAGGAGAAGGAGAAGGAGAAGAAAGAGAGGAAGGAGATGAGGAAGAGGAGAGAGGAAAAGGGAGAGGACCAGAAGAGAAGGACAAGGACAAGGAGGAGGGCAAGAGGAGGAGGAGGAGGCAGTAGGAAAAGACCTTTGGTATTCTTACAAACCTTGTTCTCTGCAGGGCTGCATTGCAAAGCACCACAGTATAAAAAGCCCCCAGGTACGTTATGGCGCCCCGTTGAAGCTGAGGTATTCACAGGAAGAATTAAAAAAAAAAGCACAGAGAGGTCTAGACTGGCAAAGTCGTTGCTTTGGTTCAAGCAAGGCACTCGTCCCGTGGTCATGTCACACTTTGCAAGGGAAGCAGGAGGCTGGTTCGGGAAGCGACGGCTGTGGAGCATCCTGCCAGTTCTGGGCATTTTCTGTGTCCGGCCTTGGCCGTTGCTTGTTGGGGAAGGGGGAACTCAACGTGAGGGGCAGATCAGCCCCTCCACACCTAGAAGGCATCCTGAGAATTATTATAGCTTTTTATTGAAGGAATATATATTAATAGCTATAAAAAGCACACTTGTCAAGTCTCTATCTATTCCAATACAGACTTTAAAGAAAGAAAGAAAAACTAAAAGGCAGCACTGAGCTGGAGTGGAGCTTTTGCGTTGAGCTGTTGGTAGTTACAAGCGCTCCACGTAAATCCACGTGTCGCTCACGCCGCCCGCTCATCCCCGCTGGAGCCCTCGGCGGGATGCGGTCCCTCCGCCCGAGCATCGTCCCACCGGCGCGGGGCCTTCGGCACCCGGCGGCTCCGGGGTCATTCCCACCGGAGCGGAGGAGCGGGGCTGGATGGGTTTGCCTCGTCAAGGCCCTCCATTCCATGGCATGAACAGGAGAGAAGGAGCCAGCACCAAGGGCTCCACTTCCTCCTCAAGAGAAACAACCAACTTCTAAGTGATCACTTAGGAGCACGATGCTAATGGGGCTTAATGTAGCTTTGTTTCACTGCTAACTGGCGAAGAACAATTAATTGACTTTCCTAGGAGAACAGTAATTGTAAACAGGAGCAAGAGGAGGAGCAGGGGCGGCCTCCTCCTTGCGGCCCAAGGAGCCAGGCCCAGGACAGCAGGTCCTGATGGTGGGGGACGATACCCACCAAAAGGCCGGTGCCAAACCTGCCTGTCCAGGACAGAAAATCTCCTGGCTTCATTTCTGGGGCTTTTATTATGGTCTTTTTTTTTTTTCCCCACCTTGGGAAAGGATTGGTTTGAGGGAAGGGGCTGGCATGACCCAAGGGGGTGATTCCCAGCACCGGCATTGGCGGAGGTAACGTCCTGTTGCTCTTTTCTCCCCTGGTGCCTCAGAGCCCCAGGTGGGACCCTTCCTGCTCAAGGACGGACAACGATGGAGCTCGGAGCATCCAGGGAGCCCCTCTGTGCTGCTCCAGGCACCACACGGGGCCTGACCCAAACTCTCCTATGGATGCAAAACCCACAGATGTGCGAGGAGGCCAAGGCACGAGCACGGCTCGCTCCGGACAGGGGATGTGCTGGCGGGCAACACCTGGAGCTCATCTCTACGTCAACGCAACCGCTCCACCGACTCCAATTTGGCTAGCGGGAAGGGACACGGCCAGGTCCCACGTCTCCAGCCCTGGCGTGGCCTGGCGGAGATGCAGAAGGTAGCACAGAAAAGGCCTTGCCCAGAACCAGCAGCTTCCACGGGAAGGGTTTCTTTGGGGTATCTGCGTTGCAGCTGTACATCGCTGGATGTCGGAGAGAAAGGTTCAGACTATAGGAGAGCACAAGCAAAATGCAGACCGCACAGAGAAAAAAATCTTTGGTATCTTTGGTATCATCAACACGATTAAAATTACAAATGGAAAAGTCAGTGAGGTAGCCTCTTTGGTTCTCACTAGAAATAGAAAGGTTTTTTCTTTTTTTCTTTTTTCCTTTTTTTTTTCCTTTTTCTTTTTTTTTCTTTTTTTTTTACACACACAGAAGTTCATTCTTGGAAGCAGCTAGTTTAAGGGTTTCTCTCTTTTTGCTTGTCACGTGTTGTTTTTCCCCCAGCTTATGTTTTAAGAAGCCCCAAAGTTCAGGCAAAGTATCTCAGTGTCTTTGTCTTTCCCTAGAGTTTCTGAACGCACAGTTTAAGATTGGATATTCATTGCTTGTCCTCAAAACTTGCTCTGTTGCTCTGACAAAATCACCTGTAGTGCTATAAAGTCACTCTAAATAAAAAATAAAAACTATACAAGGGCATCCCGGGATGATGATGAATAAGTTAAATAAATAAGTTATATTATGAAGGCTTTATGTACCTTAATAAAAGTATACATTCCCACTTTATACAGATGGGAAGAGTTTAACTTAAATAATTTAAATGATGATGTTTAACAATTAAAATTAATTGAAAGAAGAAATTAAAATTAGGTTCTTGATTTATGTAACTTCTTGTTTTTCCCTGTCTGTAACAGAACGTGGCTGCTTTATGAAGCAATACTAACTTTTAAGTGTATTTGCTAACATAGGCTTGGCATCGCTGATGCACTACAACACTAAAATGGATAAATAAGCAATATTAATCCAAAATTAAATGATTGAATTAATTAAATAGTTACAAAAACTAACACTTGAGCTTGATCCTGTAACCCGCGTTCAGGCAAAACTCCCACTAAAGTTCAGAAATAAAAAACAAAACTACTTAGGATTTGGACTGAACAAAGATTTTGGGACCAGCTCTAAGACTAAATTAAATAAATTACATTATTGATAGATAATACATTGGGCTAAAACCCACAAGTGTCTGGAAAAAAATAAAACCGTTTTAAGCTTTGCATTTTTTTTAAAAAAATTAAACAATAGAAATTCTCCTTAATAAATATAAAGGAGGCCAAGTATAAAGCTTCCCCATGTCTTAAAAATACGTAGGTATTGTGACAAGCAAGAAAAACACTGTTTTTCTTTTTTTTTTTCCAAAGCTCGCACACCCTTTGCAATGCTCTGTCGTTACCGTGTCTCGTTTTGGAAGAGGAGATCCCTATCCCCGTTAGCAGGTTGAGTGTGGTTTGCAGTCCTTCGCAGGTCTTTGGATTCAGCTGGCGTTAAGAGAGATGCAGAATAAAGCTATTTAACCGAAGTAATCAAGCACATTCTTGGTTCCAAGAGTTTCTTGAAAGCCGAATTCATCTCGGATGTGCCCATGGTAGGAACTCCAAGTGGACGGTAGAGAAGATGCTGGGATACTATCTGTACATACTAGTCTTTCATATCGGAATAAATAAATTAAAAAGAACAAGTTACATTACACAGCTATAGAGAGTCACAAATATATGGCATATAAACATAATATATCTGTTTGAGGGGTTTTCTTTAAGTATGAACAGATTATCGTATATGTTCTGCTCATAGGCGTATGTACAAACACACAGTATAAGCTACTGACGTCCCTCTTCCCAGTTAGCTGCTACAGCTGACAGTGAAATGGAAGATGTAACGTAAGGCCATGAAAGACGCAGGGATAAAAAAATGCAGCAATATTTCTAGATGCCAGAATTAAAGTGATTTGACGGGGAGGAAACACGGGCGCTGTTGTGTTCGCAGTCCTCAGCACTGAGAAACCTTGCGTGTCCTGCCAAGCAGATACTGCACCATGGGCAGTAATGCTCACCCTCGGTACTAACTGGTCAGTATTATTAAATAGTTTCCACTGTGAGACTGCAGACCAACATCTGAAAGAACAAGGCAAGAATTTAAGCTGTTGTACTGTATAACAAGAACTTTCAAAATTTGGAGAAAATTGAAAACCTCATCATAGATACATTATTTTACTATTCAATATTTGCCCTGGAAGTTGCTAGCTACAAGTATTGGTGTGAAGGCAAACTAAAACCTTCAAAGATGCCTTCTGCTCACCCCGTTGCTGGTTCTCATGGCACGCTCGGCAGCCAGAGGTCCCTCACAGACCGTGAGACTCGGGCATGGGTTTCCAACGCCTGCTTGCCAAAGCGGACCGGGCACTTGCTGCATTTTGTTATCCTTGGGATGAGGAGAAGCTTGTTCACCCTTTGCTCATCTAGACGTCCCCCAGCCTTACAGTAAGGAAAAAAAAGGAAAAAAAAAAAAAAAAAGAGAGAGAGAGAAGAACACGGCACATTTCTCTTTGCCTCTGGGGAATACGCCATGCAAGGGGCAGGATCAGTCCATCTGTGGATCTGCTTAATTTTAGAGTGTCCCACGTGGAAAACATACTTTGGTCTGGGCACCTGCTTTCAAACACACTCCTTAGCTAATGCCTGAGATTCTCATCTTCTCCAAGACTCACCGCTCATTGCAGTAAGGTAACGACAGCTAAGAAATCATATCCTGTGTTTCGACTAAGGCTGGGTTTCTCTCCTTTGCATGACTGCAAAGGCGTTAGGAGATGGAATATGAGACAAATAATGTGAAAAACAGCATTGCATAATACTGCTAGAAAATGCAGTAAAACACTTTCAGGATGAGAAATTATTCCTGTGGTCAACACCACACTCAAAATGTAGATGTACAGGTTGGTTTGCATGGACTCTCTTTGATGTGAACAAATGCAAAACTGAAACACAAACACAACACTTCAGCTGGGCCCTAGTTCTGGCTCAAATGCTTGGAGACATTGGATGCATTGGCCCAGACACGAACTTTTCTTTTTCAGTTTTATCCCATGTCTGATCATGAGGTTTCTTTGGTTCATTTTTGAATCATGTACAATCTCTCTGGGGAGACTATATATAAGGATGTTTTGATTCCCAGAGCTGGTATGTGCTGTTAGTTTAGTCGTGATGATGTTGAATTTTTCAGAAAACTTAATGGTCCTGAGCAGAAAAGGCTTTTTATTTTTATTTTTTAATGTAAAAACTGTTAAGTGCCTGCAATAATTCTGCAGATTTAGCAGAAAATAAGCCTTCATTTAACTGCAGGGCTGGAGCAAAATGATGCACCGGGTACAGCTCTGCTCCAGTTCTGAAGGTCAAATTTGGGTCTAGGGCTGAATGTTATGATGCGGCTCATCATGACTTTGACCAGCCAACATAATCTGTCAAAATGAATTATCGAATTGCCGCATGGATTGCTGAAACCTCATTTTCAGTTCCGATCAGGACCCGCTCTTCACGCGCCAGGCCCTAATGGCATCCTGTGACCAACACGCAGGACACACGTTGCGAGTTGGATCCCCGGGCGAGAGAAAGAGGACGCAGGCTGTTAAACCCTCTCTCCCATGCGGGAGGACGGGTGTTTAAAGCTCTAAACACGCACAAGACCAGCTCTGGCTGATGGAACGAGTAACATCCAGCCGACACGTTTTGCACGCACGTTTCTGGACGGACAGAGTAGTTTAGTATCCCAACACCTTACACTTGGACCCAGGGAGCTCTGCCAGAGCTCACGCCGGGTAGAGAGATGGGAAAAAAATAACCAGGGCACCCGTGGCGGTGCTCGGAGAGCAGGACCGGCTGCTGCACAGCGACCCGTGGTGCTCTACGTGCTTCAGGCGTGCAAGAGGAGAAAGAGAACTGCAATAAAAGCTGCGAGAATCCTCATCTTTGGTATTGTAGCTGCTGAGGTTTTGGTTGCTCTGTTCCTTGTTCTTTGAAAAAACTGCATAGGCACAAATTAAAGACAATCTTCAACTTTAAGACTACTGAGTTGTCAAATGAAGCAGCAATCCTACTGGCTTTGCTCTGTTTTCCTTCTTGTCAACCCTTTCCTTGAAATCTGCTTCCGAAAACGTCCGCGATGTCTGTCAAAACACAGTGTGGTGTTCATTTGCTTCCTGACGCGCTTCCTTGCTTTTTTACTTTTTTATTTTATTCTTTCGAGTGGAACAGTTCGTTGCAGAAGAAGTAGGTGCAGAAAAAGTTTCTTTGGTTTCGATTAAGTAGTACATAAAAAAGTCTCAAGTGTCTTTAGAGAATCGTGACAGCGTTGGGCCTTCCTCCGAGCAAGGGGCCGTTCACTGGTCCGAGCGCGCAGCGATGCCCGCGGCCGGGCTCCTCGCGGTGCTGCGGGGTTTGTGAGGCTTTCCGGTTGCTAAAACAGCGACGGGGGAGACGGGGTCCTTGGCTCGCGGGTCCTGTCGCTTTGGTGTGCTGTGGTCTGGGCAGGTGGCGGGAACCGGTGATGGGAAGAGCTCGGCGATGGCCCCGGCGCTCCGGCCTCGGCAGCATCCAGCAGGCGTGTGCAGCACATCTGGCACGGCCAGCAACATCTGCAAGGCTTGCTTCTGTGGGCGTCCTCTGGTTTGACTCCTGCTTGAAAGTACCCTAAAACTCCGATGCAGATTTTGAGAAAATAAAGAAAAATGCATCCAATGCTAAGCACGTCTCAGTAACCGTGACATGGCAAAGGGGAAACTAGATTCCTGGGAACTGAAAACGACTTCTTAATGACCTAAAAAAAACCTAGATCTTTCCAAAATCTTGTGTTTGCTCCATGTTATTTAGCAGTTAAATTGACCTCCTGAGTATGTATCTGCATTATGCACAAACACAGAATTTGTGGCAAGCTGCAAACTGTGCTTGAGACCTTGTACTTGTTCACTAAGAGCTTTGCAAATCTGAGTGCATCTGGCAAGAGCCGCCGTGGTGAGTCCAGACCGTACCTATTTCTACAGCTATTGGCCTTGTGCTTGATTCTTTGAGCTCAAGTGAACTGGATTTCTTCTGATCCCAGATAAAGCTATGTTCACCGATTAAATAAGAAAAAGTTAAAAAAAAAAAACAAAACAGAAAAAACTTCAATTTGATCGCTTTTCTTCCTAAAACACTTAACAAAACCATGCCTGAGTTTTAAGGACGGGTTCTCGGTTCCTGGCGTGCGGGAGAGCTGTGCTCGTGCTGCGGGGTATGGCTGTGAGCTTTGGTACACGGCGGCGCTGCGGACAACCGCCTGCTTCCCAGGCCTGCCTAGCGTGTCCTGAGCATAATTTTGTAGAGAAAGAGGTTAATTTTTGACTCGCGCCTTCTCGACCGGACTAAAAGCCGTAGGAAGTGTCCTCTGCTGCCGGCGGGGCGCGACGCGGTTTGCAGGAGGATTGTGCTTTCAAGCCACCAGCGAAGGGCCCCGCCGCGCGCCCGCCGCGCTCACGCCTTGGTGCAAGTGCTGGGCGCCGCCGCGGAGCCGGCCGTGCCCAGGGAGGGACCACCACAGGGCCTCCAGCGACACGTACGGATAGCGCGGGGCAGGCGGGTCCCCGAAGCCCCTAAGGAGAACTGCATACGCGGTGCCCTCGTGTTCCCCCCAAAACGCACACGTTTTTGGATGTGACTCATGATTTTGGACTGGTAGTTAATTACTCTGCACTTGGGCAGGTCAGAGGCAGATAGAGCACCCGTCCCGTGCACATTCCTTCTCCTTGCAACGCCACCATAGTTTTTATAAAGCCCCCCTGGGAAACATGTCATTCTTCGGTCCCACTAACACTAGGATTAAACTTTCCGCTTCTCCTTATTTGGTCTAGAACAGAAAATGCAAAAAGCATGCCTTTTTTTTCCTAATAGCTAGCAAACATTAATTCGCGGTGCCCTCGTGTTCCCCCCAAAACGCACACGTTTTTGGATCTGACTCATGATTTTGGATGGTCAGATGGGTAGTTAATTGCTCTGCACTTGGGCAGGTCAGAGGCAGGTAGAGCACCCATCCTGTGCACGTTCCTTCTCCTTGCAACGCCACCCGGGACCAGCCCCTGCCTTCGCTTGCTCCTCTGAGCGAGGCCGCAGTTGGAGATTTTCCATAGCTTTTATAAAGCCCCCTTGGGAAATATGTCATTCTTCGGTCCCACTAACACTAGGATTAAACTTTCCGCTTCTCCTTATTTGGTCTAGAACAGAAAATGCAAAAAGCATGCCTTTTTTTTCCTAATAGCTAGCAAACATTAATTCTTTGCAGATCTGTCTCACATCCTGACAAATAACAACTCCAGATTATTATTTGTTAATGCAACTGCACAGGCCCCTAATCCATAATGCAAGAGGGGTAATTCATGCAGCAGAGCCACCCACGGAGGAAATGAGGGTGGGAATTGATGTTGCCAGGGCACGCAGCACCGCCACGCACAGCTTTGCCTTCCCTCCTTCACTTCTCACCTCTTCGGACGCCTTGGGAAGGTTTTTTTTCTATAGCTTTTCATTACAGAGCTTCATTCTGCCCTTCTGCCACTGACCCCCCTCCACCACAGAAGAAAAGCCCCAAAGCAGAAGGGATCAGAGGTTTGCAGAGCACAAGCACCGCTTCCCCAGGCCCGCGCGTGCCCGACGTCGAGCCACGCTAATGGCTCATAAAGAAAATCAGCATTAAGAGCTCATCTGTATTTATTAGCTCAAAGAGAACATCAAGTGCTGAAACCAATACCACCACCAAAGCAGATCCAGGTTTAAAAATAGACTGATAAGGCTGTCTACACGAGGCAGCAAGATAAAAAAATCCATATGTTGACATGATTAGGTAATGTGCTGGGACAAAATGAGTAGAGGGAATTGGTAAGTGGCCAGATTTCTAAGCGGCCATATTAAAAATCTCTGCAGCAGGGCCCTGTTTGGCACTGGGGCTTAGTATGGGGGCACGTGTATGTGGGTTAAAAAATACGATGGCATGTGTGAATATATATATATATATTATAATATTCAATATTATCTGGAGGGCTTGCTCCAAAGTGAGCAAGACAGTAGCTATCACAGATAAACCCCCAAAAGAGGGCAATGGGGGGCACAGATTCATGCTGGAGAGGAATCAAGCACAGGCCTGTGTGGGATGAGGGTTTTTCCCAGACTGCCCGAGATTCCCAGGGAAGGGAACGAGCGAGGCCGGCGTCACTGTGGGATGTCCTCAAACAAGAGCTGCACAGACAGTCCAGCAGTTTTCCTGCAGCTGGCACCACGAGGTCCGAATGCACCCAGTTTGGGATACGTGGTGGATAATGAATTATTCTTGCCCAATTTTAGACATCTGGGGTGGTGACATCCGCACCCGGGCTGGCGGGTGAACCGGAAGGGCCGCCCGGGACGTGACCGCAG
>NW_010584374.1:588316-633542 GCF_000705375.1 Tinamus guttatus | reverse complement strand
AAAAAAAAAAAAAAAAAAAAAAAAAAAAGGGCTAAAAATGCTTGAACAGGGCTGTTTGGAATGAGCGTTTTCCTCTGGGAGGGGGAAGTTCCCGGGGGTAGGTGTGACTGACAGAGCCGTACACCTCCCTTCCTCATCTGAGCCAGCAAGTCACTCCCGGGGACGGCGGCATGCCCTGTTCCCTGACAGGATGGCATTCTCATACGAAGGAGCGATCGCATTACCCAGGCCCCTTGTGTAATTCTCGTTCCCAGCAATTGTTTTCTAGTGACCTTTTATTGTTAACAATTAGTGCTGGCGCTGGAGCGCAACTGGTGTAAGCATATTTTACATCCTCCTCAAGCAAACAAAAAAGCTGGGTGGGCACGGGCTTGTTTCCTGGTTCACACCCATGACTCCTTTGTGTCTCCGATCTCCTCCCGCTGTGTGTCACAGTCAGCAAACCCACTCCCTTACCTTTTGGCTCCCAGAGAAAGTGACGTCTTCAAGGGACGCATAGGCATGCTCTGCGTATTCCCTTCTCCTCTCACATCCTATAGGAACTCTGCCTCTCCCTGATACTCACTCAGTCTTTCCTTATCCATGATGCCAGAAACGTAAATCCCTGTGCAACCGAGTGCAAAGAGGAGGCACGAAGGATGGTTTGCATTTATTCAAATGCACAGACTTGGAACGCCCCCCTGTTACTGCGCCGTGTACTCTGCTATACACTCCTGTACGCTAAATAACAGCCTCTTTGCTCTGCTCAACCCCAAGGATATACATGTGCCCTGGGAGACACAAATGGACTAACAGCCTGCTAATCATCGCCTATGATAACATAATTTCCTTCTTTTCTCCCCCCTCACCCTCTCTCACTTTATTAAACTACGCCTGTGGGGGAACGGCTGTGTGCACATCCGAGCTGCGGCAAACCAAGGAAATAAGAGTTCCCAGACTGAGGACTCTTCACAGACACACAGCGCTTTGCCAGTAAGTCATTAGAAGAGTATGGAAGGTGCAGAGGGAAGGAGCAGGGGATGATGCCCCAGTCTCATCTTGTTTGCCACAAAATGGCACGTGAGTATGAACATGGAGGCGGGGAGGGCAGCCTAAGGACATTAATCATCAAATTGCGATCCTTTTAGGATACAATAGGCAATTAAAAACAACAAATTTATCCTGCAGCCTACTAGCAACCAATAACTAATTCATTCCTCCTCTCTGTGGATAGCTTCAGTCAGCAGGTCTGTGCCATGAATAATGAGCCCCCTCGCCACCAGGGTGGTAATTTCAAGCCTTTTGGGAAGGAGCCCGGTGGCCGCTGGCTGCGTGGCCCTCCCCTCACAGCTCCTTACAGCCACCCCGCTGGTCCCTCCTCCTGTCCCCCGGGAAAGTGTGAGAAAATATTCCTTCCTTAAACCCGTGTTTGGAGGACTCCGCTCTGCAATGACATTTAAGGACAGATTTTTTTTTTTTTTCTGGGGCACTTCTCATGTTATCTGAAACATCTGAAAGCCACTTCCTTGCCAACCTTCTTGCCTGCTCTTGAGTGGCGTGTAATCTGATCTTGCTGTACCCACCGGCTGTGGGGAGAGGCACACAGTTCGCTGGTAAAGTTATAGTTAAACGAAACATTAAACTGTCCAAGAACTGACTTCCTCGACAGCTCTGATTCAGGCTCCCAAAAATGCTCTGCCCAGTGAATCATGCTTCCTTCTGGAAATGACAGAACTTCCGAACCTCATGCTGTTCTAACTTGCCCTCGCCTCGTCTCCGGTGCTATCAGGAAAGGATTGAATGGTGTGCTACATTTTTTCCGTGGTCGGCAGGGAGATACATCCTTTTTGAAGAGGAAGAATTTCTATGAGTCAAAGGATGACAAACTGAAAATTATTACCAGCCACAGAAATAATATGACAAACAACAACATAAAGCCTCACAGACGTGGCCGGTGGGTGTATATTGGATATCTGCCGTTCTGGCAACTGGAGTTGCTGAACTACTGCAACGCAAACTTGCTTTTTGGCTGAAATTAGTAACAGAGTTGAGAATGCTATTACTATTAGCTGTCTTTCCTTCTTTCCTGTGTCTGGCTTGTAGGTCTTGTCTGCTCACAAATCAGGTAAGGCAGCGCTGTAGTAGAAGGGTCGCAGTATCCAGCTGGGCTTTGAAGGGCGCACGCATTTGCCATCAGCACGGCAAGGGTTTGGGGAAGGGGAGGAGAGAGGGCAGTGCTTCTGGTGGCTTGTTCCAGTCATGCCTGCACAGCAGGCTGGTTCACAGCCATTGCAATGACAGCCGTTTGCAGAAACAGTTTGCCGCACAGAACTTTAAAACCAAAACAACAACCCTCTTCCTCTCCCCTACCCCACAAAACCCTGTGATTTACTGAACAACACGTATTTGGGATAAATTCCTTGCCAGATGGTAAACCATGACTTGCACTGGAACTCACATTTCAAATAGCTCCTTTTGTTTCTTTGTATACATTTTTCTAACTTCCTCAGGGTTAGTGAAAGCCCCAGGTATACAGACTGCCTAGCTAGGTTGAGGTATTCTTGGGATGAAATCCTGTTCCCACCCGAATCAGCAGAAAAATTCCACAGGAATTTTCAACCTTATTTTGCCATAATATAATGGGAGAAGTTGGCTGTCAAACACTGGAGAGTGCTTGAGTGGAAATCTAGAGGCAATTACCATGACTTCCTTATAGCAAACTTATCTTTCTTATCTAGCACACTTCTGTACTCAGCAAAAGAAGACTTGACTGGGGAAGGAGTTAAAAAAAATCATGAAAATATGCATTTCATCTAGATCAAATATATGAAAAGTTACTGATTTTAGTATTATTTACTCTTTCTCACGTCATTCATTTCTCATTACTCACTCATTACTCTTGAGACTTGAGTTCATATTCCTGCTCTTTTTGAACAGCCCTGAGAACTGGTATTATTTTCTCAGTAGCATTTTATTTGTTGCGATATGATTCCCACTAGACCATACCATGCAAAGAACTGTGGAGGTTAGCGTGAGGAAAAGAAGCAAAGAGAGGGCCTAGTCCACCATAGTTTGTTTTGGGATTCCTGTTGGCACAACACAGATTTAAAGTTGGAACACAACCTAAAAGTTGGAAGTGGGTGAATAAAACACGGTAGAAAATTTCTGAGTCATCTACCCACCCCATAGGTAATGTAGTCATAGAGCCCTCCCAACAAAAGCGTCAAGTTGTTCTTTCAAAACAAGGAGGACTGTTTGCTTCCTCTGGTAGACTCCCCCAGCTCTCACTGCCCTAGGTCACCCTTTTCTGATTTCCTGCGCAAGCTTCTTTGTGGCCAGGAGAATCTTGGTGCGTTTTAATTCAAAAGAAGCTGGTACTATCCAGTCATTCAATATATTTAATGCTTCTGGGCAGCAGTTGATTCAACCACTGGAGTAATAAATATTCTTAATAATGACCAGTCTTAATAATGACCCTAAAATGCTTATTTTTTTTCCATATGCGGGCCATACAAAAAGCATACTTCCTTTATATCCCACACATAATATAAAGTGCCTGGCAGTTTGTGACCCTGGATCCACAAATGTTTAGCAGACTGATCTAGAGTTGCAAGGCATAGGGATAGGTATTGAATCCCAAGGATTGATAGTGCTCAGCAGTTTTGCAATCAGACGGGACCTTGCCAATATGCTGACTCATTTCCTTTCTTTCCTTGGATGTAAATACTAGAGGTCTAGTCCCACCGCCACTGTTCGGAGTATGCATCATGAGTGGTGTCCAAACCAAAGTAATCTGAATCTAATGGGAAAATTCACACATCAAAAGTACATGTACACTCATGGAAATGTAATTGAAACAGCACACAGAACGAACATTTGTTTTTTTTTTTTAATTTTGTTGTTTTGAAAACTGTTGTTGCCTTAATGCAGAAAGACTTATTTTAAACCACAAAGACAGAGCTGTGGGAATTAGAAATTATCTATTTTCAGCAGCAATGCCTGTTACATTTTTCATTCATCTGTCTTTCAGATGAGGGTTTGAACCCAATTTTTGCACAGCTGTTGGCACATCTCCTCTTGACTTTAGTAGAAGAAGCTGATTGTTCATTTTTGGAAGATACTCAGATGTCTTCAGTCACACAATAAGCACATGCTAAAAGAAAACTTGCTGCAGCCCAAGACCAAGGACTGGTTCCCAGGGGAGAGAAGACTTCGTTTACAGAAGGATGCCAGGCTTGCATGGACTGGAGAGGCACAGCAGGGTGAAAGAGGCACTCTGAATAGGCAAAAATACAACAGGCCCGTGCTGGCTGTTGTCACTGTTGTTGCAACCCAAGAAGAGAAGCTGTAGGGAAGAGTGGTGGCTGGAAGGAGCTCTGGAGTCAGGAAAGTGCTGGCTGGAGTGGGGAGGGGAGGACATACTCCCGGCACCAAAATGTCTCCTTATAGCTCTGATGGGTCATATAAAAATGCTCTGTGTTTGGATAATGTTTGGTTGGTTATATAACATACAGTACTTATCAATGGTGACATTCATTAATGTAACTGCATACGGTGATTATGGATTTAGAAGGCCTATTCAGTCCCACCTCCCTTAACATCTGTGAATACCACAGCTAGTAGAAAAATACCATAAAATTTCACAGAAAGGCTTTTCTCAAAGCGCTGCCTTGAAAAAGAAATAATTTAGCTACTCTGTGAACTGATTAAGAAGCAGAGACCAAGATCTATCTTCAGTAAAAACTGAGTTTAAAACCAAAATCTCAAAATTTTTCTATCTGTTCTAGTGAACAAACTGGCATCTTCATGTTTCTCCCTCATGGCCACAAACTCTTTTTGCACAGATGCAAGTTACCAATATATAACCATGATTATAACTTATTTTCTCCCTCAAACAACTCCTCCTCCTGCCCTTACTCCTGTTCACAGACTGACTGCCCTAACACACATAGATGTAAAGTGGAGCGCAACCCAGGGCCAGCGAGAAACAGCTCAGTAGCTGCCACCCAAGGAGCCTCAGGGCAGAAAATCCCACCAAGCCATGGCTCCTCACTACCACTGCACTGCTGAGTCCATCACCGTCTACTCATTTCCTTGGACCCGTAAGATCCCACCAGCTACACAGGACTGGACCAGATCAGCATGTAGATAAGATGCCTTGAGAGGGTTGCACCGTGCATTTTGGTGACTCACTAGTTCACCAGAGGAATCAGCTGACAAGCTCTGAGCAACTCTGCTAACCGTGTGCAAATGGAAGAAGCTGGATGGACAAAGTTTTATTGTTCCTTTTTTTTTTGTTCCCCCTAGAAAGGGGCCTAAGACAAAACAGAAGGAGTTAAGATTGTTCGAGAAGTGGAATTAAAAATAAATAGTCAGCTGTAAGAGCAATTGCAGCCACAGAATCTACCATGCTCTTACTATAGAAAGAATGTTGTGAGAAGGTCATAGAGGAAGTAAGTAGGTAGTCAGAGAAGGATGACAGAAGAAAAATAGCAAAGGCTGGCTGTGGCTGATGGTCTTCAGTGAAAGAGTATGTATGTTAAAACAGCAATGCAGAGGAACCTGAAGAAAAAAGAAAGGAGCTGTGAATACAGATACAGTAAGAACCAGTGCACGGGTTTGGAGCACCACCAGAACCCACCAGGCTACTGAATATGTGTCACTGGAGAGGAAAGCAGGGACCTAAGTCAGGAGCTATGTCTCACAAGTGCAACTGCCTTGGTGTGCCCCTTGGTCACAAATAAACTGTCTTGCCTTGTTCTCAGATGTACAAACAGTAGCTGGGCCAGGGATTTGCAGAGCAGGGAATTATCTGATTTTCTTCCACACAACCCTAGAGTCAGTCTATCTCACTATTTGAGGTGGGAATGCCTCTAAACTCAGAAGGTTGACTTAAACTGACCAAGCGTTTCACTGCCATTCATACTGATAAAGTGCTGCTGGGACCACAGAGGTCCACAGTGCTGAGCAGCATGTTCCCAACATTAAGGAGCTCTAAGACCCAGACAGACCACAAGCTTTGGTGAACCTGTGGTCCTTTTCTGAGGTAAATTTGCCAGGTTTTACATGCTAGAATCCAAGAAAAATAAATCAGACATAGCATGGTAGCACTTCCAATAGTGTGTGCTAACTATGTTATTGCAGGAGTAAGCAAAACTTCAAAAGAGCTGCAGGCTACATGCATTTATTTTTAAGAGAATGAAGGACTTGCTTATATTGTATAGGATGCTCAGCAATTCTAGTCATAGGCCAACTGTGTCCCCAGAAGTTGTTTTTCAAGACACTTGCATTTTGGGCAAGAATCCCTTCAAAATATTTCCTCAGACAACTAGTAGCTTAGAAGTAAAGAGTTTATCTTGGTTAATTCTGACTATTTTAAAAAGGAAAAGATTGTGGTGATCAGATCCTTAGTTGTTGTAAACTGGCACTGCTCCACCAACCTAAATAAACTTTTGAGTTTGTACACTGGCTAGAGAGAGTCTGGCACTATTCTTCAACTGCTTAATCCCACAAACTTTCACTGTCTTGGCAAGTATCCAGTCTGATTTGGTTGAAGAAATACTAGATGTTTTTCAGCTCTATCTTACTGTCAAATTGCTAGTACCAATAGCAAAGTCCAAACACTCTTCGTCGTCCTCTATATGATCAGCAGTTGATATCTAACTGCTAGAATGGTTATCACAAGCAGATAGATGAGACTGATTTATAAATGCTAATTTTAGTGTCTGTTTTGATACAAAAGAAGCCACTCATAAATCTCTGTTAAATAAATGTCCTGCTTCTGGGCAACAGTTAACAGGGAGTGATGACTTTTGCCTTGTACTATGAATAATCTATGTATATTACTTTCTGTACGTTTTTCATACCCATTAATTAAGTGCACACTACATAGCTCTTCAGTTCCAAATGTGTGGCTCAGACTTTGCTTCCTCTAGTTGTGAGAAAAGGGAAAAACAGGATAGAACTTCTAGTAGAACAATTTCCAGGATTACCTGGTTTTCTTGCTTGTGAGAATGTTCACTTCAATTTAATATTAGTTACTAAGGAATGCCTAGCGGAGTGGACTGGTGCTTTCCTTATGTTTTCTTCTATTAAATTTCTGGCAATTGTCCAAGCTATTTTTTTTTCCTGGTGTTCCACTGATTAGTGCAAGAATGCAAATTGGTAAATTGTTGCAGCAAGAAGTCAACAGTTTGGGGTTTGGTGTATCTAGTTTGTGTATGTGAATTTGTATTCCTGAAGTGCATCATCTTTTTGAAAAGCAGCCTTGCTAGGACAATTTTTGTGTTAATTATCATAATGGCAAAGCCCATGACCTTATAGCCTGATGTGAATGTGCTGCTTAAAAAACGAATTAAACCATTTCATTATTTTACGTATTCAAACCAATCTCCAAAAAATACAGGATCGTGCACAGAATGAGTTCGTTGAAAATCGACATAGGAAAGTATAAATTAATCTGAATTACAAAAACTTATTAAAGGTGTCCTTTAACACGTTTTCTACCTCTGCCAGCTGATGAGATCCTGACTTATCTTAATTCAGCTCAGAATTCCCATGTAGCTGTGACTCTCTAAAAATTAATTATTTCCTTTATCAGCACATTCCTCCTCCAGCAAATAATACTGTGTTTCACAGTTTTCCACCAATGACTTTCTTTCCAAACGGCCGTTGCTGCTGCTATTCTTACCAGCACAGCTTACTAAAAAAATACCCTCATTCAGGATGATCTCCCAGTCCAGTGGGAATGAAACCCTAACTACTCTTAGATGATGATGCCATTAAGGAACACATTTTTGAAAGGACAAGAATGCGTGTGCTCTTCTGGAGTGATGTAGAATGAAGAATTTGGTGACCATTTGTGTCAGCCCCAGAGATGTGTGTGTGTGTGTGTGTGTAGTTGACGACCAGGCTGTCTGCAGAGAGGCTAGAAAAGAATTCTGAAAATAATATTAAAGAAAAATGACAGCACAGCTAGAGTCAAAGTTGCAGGATATTGCTGCATGATGATTTGCTTGGCAATGAGGTATGGAGACAAAAGTATGTTTGTGGATGTAGAGGTTGGGTATATTCTTAACTCTTCATGGTTTTGTTTTTGTTTTCAGGTTTTATACTAACTGTGACACATGTAGAATGATTTTAACATACAAATAGAATGATTTTAACATACAACATAAGAATTTTTATTTGTCTGAATTATAATATACCATATGTGAATGCATCTGTTATTCACTGTGTTACATTTATTATATGGTGGGGCCTCAAGTTTCCACCTCAGATCAGGGTTCCAGTTTGCTAGGCAATGCTCAGACATAATGGGAAACATTCCGTGCCTTGAGAAAAACACACTCTAAATTGACAAAAACAACACAGGGTGGGAAGGAACGCAGAGGCAGAGTACCCTTCCATGGTAGCTAAACCCCATCAAAATTGAGGTTGCCATGGTCTCTTACCTCTAGTCCAGACCATTTGGTGTCTTAAACAGTAACTACACCCAGATGAAGACCAGAGTAGGATCTATCTGAAATTAATCACCTTTTTTGGTAAGGTTAGTTTAGCAGGATTATCTCCCTGAAGCGCGAGAATACAAACGTCAACGTTGGCACGAGCAAACGGGCATGGCAAGATAGGGGAATTGCAACAGCCCTCATTTCGGCCGGTGTAAGGGGCTGCGCCTGTGCCGTCACTGGGAGCTTGGTGCTGAGCGTAGCATGAAGCACAGCAGGCAGCTTATCCCAGCTCCACGCAACCCTGCTGTCAGCTGCACCATGCCTCTAGTGTGCAGCCAACCCCCCTGCCCCAGCAGCCTGCTAAAATGCCCTAGAAAGGATCCTTCAGCCACCATCAGGCCCTTGCCCAGCAGAGCGGATGGGACACACCGAGGAGGCCAGCTCAAGCGCAGGCCGAGCGCTGGGGTGTGCACCAGCAAGCAGGGTGTGCTCAGGAACCCATCTTGTCCTACCTCTCTCCATGAGGGGCACATGGACATGCCCGCACGCGCGGAGCCCCAGCGGCTGGAGCGCGGCGTGGGCCGCGTGGCGCCGTGTGGGCTGCCCGGCCCTCCATGCCGCACTCGGGAGGACTGGTTTCCATGGGCCATAGTCAATAGCGAGTGTTTTCATGTTAAGTGTCACGTTTCTAACAAAAGTGGCATGTTATTCACACCGCAAAAGAAATGACCAAAATGATTTGCTCCTTTCATTTTCAGCTCATGCTCTTGATTTTTTTAAAAGTCCACTGGGGCTTGCTCCATCTTAGCATTTGGTTTCTTTCTTTCTTCCCCTACTGTAATCTGTTACCTCTCGTTAGCGGGCATTATCCCTTTATTTATTCCTTCGTGTGGTCTTAAGTCACTGCTGCCACTGGAACAGGCTGCCTTCTTCTGAGGGCATATTTTTTTATTTATTTAAAGTTTTCGTTTTAAAACACATGTTTTTCCTGTATTTATAATGCAGAATTTCTCTGTCCTTCTCTGCTATGGGCCATGAAGAATGCTTGCTTTAATTTACCCTCCATGCTGTGCCTTTGCATTCTTCTTGTCTGTAATTTATGCCACATACTGTTCACTCCCTTGTATTATACAACATAAAGTTGCCAGATGGATGAGTGCAATGCGTGCTTTAAAATGAAGGCTTTAAGGCAACTGTATAATCCAAAGCTGTAGAACAAGCCAACACCAAAAAGCAAAGAGCATTTGGAAATATGCTCAAATGGGTCAGTAGTTATTATGTGGGGCTGATGCTTTTAGCAATGCTTCCTAATTAGCAAACATGCCATTAATCTTCCTTTGAGATTTTCTTTTATGCTTGCTTTTCATGGTATATGGTGGCAAAAGATGGAGCCAATAACAGTGCATTAAGGTGAAAAGAGGATTATTTGGGCCTGAACAAGGAACAGTCCTTTGTCAGGGAATCGGTGCTCATTGCTTGGAGATTTGTTTGGCTGTGGTTGATGGGTCACCTTGGCAGGGCACATTACCACACTCCGGGGGAGTCTGTAGAAGATAGCTGGCATATGGGGATTTTGTTATTATTGATCTTCTCCTTTCCTTTCCTAGCAAAGGTTATACTATATGTCCCTAGGGTTTATTTTAGTCTGGGGGTGCATTATCAAGGAGCCTTAGCTCTCGGTTAGACACTAGATATTGCACATTTCCTAGTTGACATGTTGTGGGAGAAGCTGCATATTCCTCATTCTCCATCCCGCATCCCATTAACAACATGGCTACATCTACCTTTGGGTTACTGCCAATTTGCTCTGCTGTTGCTGTGCTAAATCATACTATTTGATTTAGTATGTAATGTACAAAACTGTTACATTTCTTCAGTCTGGATTCGGCCTGGAGAAGGACGGTGTGGCCATAGAGTCCTCCTGCACTAACCAGTCCCAGCATCCACTTTGGGATTGTATGTCCGCTTATGCAGCACTTGTGGGGAAGCAGGGATACCCAGTGTGAAATCTTGGCTCTGCAGAAGTTGACAAAAGATTCTCCAAGTGGCAGCAGTGAAACGAGACTTTCTCTCTACTGATGTGCTCAGAGAGGCTGTTGAGGTCAGCTCGCTCAGCCAGCACTCGGGGAGATTGAGTATCTCGGAGTGACCATGCATTTCAGGAAGGCTATTGGAAACCAGGCTGGGATTGCTAGACGTGGATTGTGCCACACTAAACTCCAGCCCTGCTACTCTCGATGATGGGAGCTTTTAAAGAAAAATGCAAAGATAAAGAGAAAAATGCATTAGAGTATGATGAAAACCTACTGCCTTATAGAAGAGCCAGTAGAAAAGAGTTGTTGAAAGAAGTTATGCAGTAAAATGACAGGATAGCACAATAATGCTAGCAAGTCCTAGTAAAAGCAGCAGTGAAGATGCCCCAGCAAAGGTTTTTAATGTAGTGCTTACGACAGAAACGCAAGTTCTCAGTGTTATGCTGTAGTGCCAACTTGTGCTGAAGCCAGCACAGTCTTATTTTGATGTTCTTGTTACTAGCTAGCTGGAGCTACCATGGACATGTTAGTGCACACTGCAGCAGCACTTTGGCAGGCATGATGCTGGATGGAGCAAGAATGGGAAATTGCTTGGAGGAACTGCCTTCTCTAAATGCAAATGACTGTTCAGCTATGAGCTGAGTAGTGAAGATGTAGGACCATGTTTTGTCATTTTTTCTCCATCTTATTTAATACCATGGCTTAAGGCAATAAATGGACCTATTGCATCACCTTTAGCTAGACTGTGCTTTTGCTATCATCTCTGATGACCCACCCAATGCAGACTTAATTGCTTTAACTATGAAACTTGCATCAGAAAGATGAGGAATGAAAAAAAAAGTGTATTGCTCACAGCAAGAGAGCAAGTGTGGCAGAATGGGGTCAGGTTGGTGAGGTGAACACCTTTTGTTCTCTCCTGCAGGGTGATATATATGTAGTATCTTCTAAGGAAACAGAGGTTCTTGGAGATATTTCAAGACCATTTTATCACCATCTACTTGTAAATGCTTTCATGTTAGCCAGTCCTGGCTAACATACAGGTAATTTCCTTTCCTATTTTTTTTTTTTTACCTTCTAAACATTTACTCACTATTCTGAATGATTTTGGATTATGCTTTGCTGCCGATTATTAAGAAGAAATTGAAACATGAAGGTTTGGTCTCTAATGGAATGCGACGAATTTCCTCTTGACACTAAACTGGCAATGTAATGGAGCTGACATGCATTTCCCGGTTAGCCTAACATGCTTTTACCCATCAGGTTAAAGGACTGAGCGTAAGGAAATTTGAATGAGACCTAAAGTATCTGTGAGCATTTTTCATTTATTTTCTATAATGCTAGACTTTTTAATAATCGACTGCTTCTGTCTTCTGCACTCATGTACTTAAATAAATTGGATCCAAGCCAGGCATTTAAGGGCTGGGCTTTGTGACACTTGCTAAGTTTCTTTTTCTTCTAAAGGAAAAAGAAACTCAAAACACAGAAACTCAACTCGCGTACCTGAAAAAAAGCATCGCATCGCTGGGCTTGAAAATTACTAATATGTACCTGTTCAGCATTAGCTTTCAGTATGAAAGCCATTAGATCAGACATGGAGTGTAGGTAAGCACTTCTCTAAAGATACATATGCATGTGTATATGTACATGCATAACTTGCAGGCCTTAGTCTCCAACAGCAGTCAATTTTCAGCTGCTACTCAGTCCTGTTATTTGAGGGTCTCTCAGCTGCCAGGGTGGCCAGATGTCAGAAGTGCCACTGGACTTATTTATTAGTGAATCACTAATACTAACCCCACAGAACAGAGTTTTGAGAATAGTAAATCAGAGCAATGCTTGCCAAATCCGAAATTCAAAATGTCTTTTTCAGAGCTTTTCTAAACACTTTCCTTTGCCATCTGTCACTGTCAAAAAATGTGCACTGGATAAGATGCATTTGAATAGGTATTTAGTTTCAGAGAGGAGAACATGTTGGAAGATCCTGGATGCTCTGAAGGACTGAAGAGACCAGAGCCTCCTTCCTTTTGGAGTTTATTGTTCCCTTCACAAGGCCTGCTCTGACGTCTCATGCAGTGTTTTGCTTCTTTATTGTAGTGGTTTGAGTACAATTTGTCTCCTTCAAGCTTTTCATTCTTTCAGCTTGAGTGTTTACAGTGTCATCCAAAAGAACTGAGGTTGATATGTTAATTTTCATACCACTAGTACATAGTTTTCAAGAGAGAAAACTATAAAATATTGAGAGAAAGAAGGACGATTACTAATGTATTCAAAATGAAAAACTTGTGTTTATATGACTAAGACTTAGTCACATACCTGGGATGGGATTTTGTATTGGCCTGAAAATTGATGCGAAGAGAACATCCCTAATTTTGGCAGGGGTGGAAGGTCAGTGCATTTTTCAGGGATGAAACTCAGAAGAACAGAGGAGGTCAGTTTAACCTTGTGGTTGTGGTTATGAATGAGCAAGAAAGTTTAAATTACACTTGAGGACAGCTCCTTTAGTCACAGGAGCCACTCCTGTAGTGCACTCTAGATCTTTTATAAATAAATACAAGCACTTTGCTTTTTTTTACAGCAATAAGCAAACTGTTAGGACACAATGACTAGGTTGTTCTTATTTAGGTTTGGTGATGATCAAGTTCCTTACTGGTTGATAAAGATTACAGCTATAGAGCAGTCTATAGAAAGAACAACCATGCATTTTTCACAATGGTAATAAGAGTAGTTTTTCGGTAGAACTCTTTCCTGATTCCTTATTATTTTAAATGATAAGCATCAAGCAAAAGAGAAAGGGCTAATTACGTTTGTGTTTAGTCAATCCAGCAGTTCATTCCAAATATGATGGATTGTTTTGCACGTCTAGCTGGATTCAGCAGAAGAATTGGTTTCCTTCATAAGTAACTCATACATCACGCACAGGATTGTTTGGGCAATGATCTCCACAATTCTTCCTGAGAATTTTCTATTTCAGACAAGTGAGCTCAGAGTGCTCACTTTGTTGCACAGCTCCTGCTTCACCTTGGGATCAGATTCCCTTCTGATTATTGCTGCACTTTTCAAAAATCAGTGTTGTGTACCACAGCCGGCATCGAAATTGTGTCTCAGGAAAGGCTTGTATGCAGAAATCTCACACTGAGCTGTAGGGTTCCTCACGGCCATGTGCTGGCCGGTGCAGCTCGCGCGTACTTGCTTGCTCAGCGACACTTGGTGCACCCGGTACCTCCCCAGGTTCTTGAATCAACTTCATCTAAATTGTCCCGGGAGCGGCGGCCTTTGACTGACTCACCGAAATCGTCTTAACTGAATAATAGGACACTTGCAACTGCTTTGCCTGGCATCTGCTTTCATTAAGTACTATTAAAGTTTTCATTAGTAATTTTAGCAGAAGTAAATAAAAACCTGAAGTCAGTAATGCTCTTACTGATTTATATCACCAGTTGCAAGATCTGAATCAGACCTTTCATCTTTATTAGCCAGATGATTAAATACAAGATGAATTTCTCAGAATGAGAGCAGGTGCCCAAGATCTAAGGCAAATCTGGGGTAGAAAATACACTTGCTTTTCAAATGGCACCTCATATGAAGTGGCATTTGCAGAAAAAAATGCAACTGTACAGCTTTCAAATGATGGGGCAGTCATCAAAGTTTTATTCATTCACTAACATGCAGAAAGACCTTGTTCCTCACACGTGTTCTTATAGATACTTAAAAACCAAGAAGAGTTGGTACAAAAGGAAAACTCTTGCTGCCAACAGTGACAGACTGCAGCACTGCACTAACAGGAAGGCTGTTCTAATTCCGAATTGGGAACTGGATTACTTTTCCAACAGTAGTTTTCAAACCTGCAGAGCTATGTTCTCGTTCTTGTTCTCTTTGCAGCATGTCCTTTTCACTCTGCAACTCGAAGGATTGTGCCTTTACTCCATATACACATCACCTTGGTTTCTAAAATGTAGCTCCCTGGGCTGCTTTGCACAACCATGACTTGTTTTCCATGCACCTATTTGAATAACATTCCAGCACTGAGAGCAGACAGTTTGGACCAGGCTTCAAATCAGCCTTCAGAACAGCTGCTGGGAAAAGGAAAAGTATTTCTGAACTACAGATGGAAATGCTTGCTATGGAAATTACACTTTTGGTTCCTGCACTAGAGATATCTTCAGTGATTTGCATGCACTTTGGTTTTTATTCCTGCTTTTACTGAAGTCAGTGGGAATTCTGCTACCAATGTCACCATAAGCCCTTTTCCTTTCATTGCCAATACAGATATACCTCCCTTTGCAGAAAATGAAAGTATTCTGCTGATGAAGGAAATGCTTTTACTAAAGGAAATAAACAGAAATATCACCATAGCATTTAAAATAATCAACAGAGAAATAATTTAATCATACTTTAAGAGGCAAATGTTAAGAGTACTCTTGCAAACGGAACTGGAGCTAAAGACCTACTGAGGTATCTCTGCGTTAGAGGCTGAAATCTTCTTTGAACCTCTCAGGTTGGAAGGGCAGCCAGCCAGTTCTTCCCAACTGCTGGAGAGCTGTAGGTGTTTTCTCTCCATCGGGAGGATATTTTCCCCCACATCAGGAGAAACACGATCGCCCCTTAAAGAGCAACACAAATTTTCCATGCTATATCTCACAACGTACTCCAGCGAAGGCTCACGTCATGTTTATTTCCAATATCGATAGGACAGTCAGCACTGAATCTGGACAGCCTTGGTACCATGAAACCCCCCTGTGCGAGGGGTCCACAGGCACTTCCAGAACCCCGAGCAGCTTCCCACTGCCCTGCCTCGTGAAAGCAATCCCTTGCAGAAAGTTCTGCGGCGTTTAAATGAAACTTGACTTGCACATTGCTTGTTCAGACAAGCTAGGAGTACATATGACTCATCATTTCCCCGCTTTGCTGTGCCTGTTGAGCAGCCATCAGCATTTACATCACAATTGAGCATAAAAGAGCAAAAAACCCATGTGGTAGTTCCAGCCTCGCCCCTTGTGAGCTACTACAGGAAATTCACAGTCCTCCTCCAAACTCTCCACCTTACTGACCCTGCTTTGAATATGCAATGGAGAAAATACGGGGCCCTACATTTCTTGCCCATGGATGCTTTTTTTTAATGTTCAGAGCTATCCTTCTGCTTGACAGTACTTACTTGCACAGCTTTGGGAGGAACACTAAAAGCATGTCAGACAGCTCTCCCGATGGACAGACTGGCACATCCCCCAAAAGAAAAAGCTTATGAAACATAAAAAATCTAGACAGAAACTGCACTGCACACGTACATAGGCTCTCTCTTGCTCCTTCAGGCTGACCCAAATTCTCCAGCAGCAGCACCACTTTGTAGCCAGCACTGCGATACAATGATAGCACAGCCAAGTGTTGCATCCACCAGCTTTAACCGTGCCAGAGTTCAGCTAGATCAGCCATGTAACCAGGGGTTCATTTCACCCGCGTTTTGTTCTGGTTGCTAGAGCCACGCAGCACGGTGCCATGCACGGCTTGCAAATAGAGCTGACCCTGCAGATAGCTCTACCTGCATTTGTGAGCACGGATTGTTTGGAAAATAAACAAACAAACAACAATAAAAAACAGTTTTGTTGACCGAGGCAATCTAAGCAAGTTGGGTGCAAACACTATCTGAAATGGTAGGAGGTGGGGAATAGGAAGAGGGACTTGCAGCTGCAGTTGCAAGTAACCTGGGATGATTTCAGGCTGTGTAGCACCAATGACTGACTGCAGCCCTTCAACAGTGCACCAGGCTTTGCAAAAATGTTGCGTTTGTCTCATTTGTTTGCCTCTCCATAGCATTCATAAGTATGATGCTAAACTTTGTGATTGTTTTTGTTTTCTTGATTCAGGGCGCTTTCAGAGAGGGAAGAAAAGGTTCCAGGAGTCAAAGTCGTTCGTTTTTAGGGACGATCTTGTGTTCAGATGATTTCAGGTGTTGGGAGTACTTGACTGCTACCTAACCTGGATAGATGTTCCTCAGCTTCATCCTGTAACACAGTGCATGTGTATCCGTGACAGACAGATGCACGTATGGCTGATGCGTGTGTACTCCACACAAAGAGGAAAAAATTGCACCTTTTTTCCTGAAACCACCCAATTTGTAAAGGAACCCAGGAGAAACTTGCTATGAACATCAGCCAGGCAGGGAAAGGAATGCACCAGTCACGAACAAGAAGTCCCCAGCAGATTCACTTGCCCTCTGATGGCAATGTATAATTTCCATAAGTGTATCCCTGTTCAGAGAAGGTGTAAGGGAAATGCTGAAGGGGGCATAAATTGGCGTACTTGAAACTAGAGAAAACAAATGCCATGAAAATAGTGAAGATGTCTGCAAAAAAGTTGTGATTTTATTCATGATGCTGATGAAAGCCAGGTCTCACGCAGGATTTAGGCAGACTACAAGTGCCTATGTTAAAACTGTGACTTAGCAAACCTCACTCAGTGCTGACCTAGTTTTGGAGGCCCCTGCCCCAGTTCTGCCCACATGTGCATGCCCACATCCTTTCAATCTTCCCGCCCCCGGCCACGGGCTCCCATTCCCCTGGCCAGGAGCGGCAGCTGGGTAGGTGTCCCCTGCGCGTGCTTAGCCCCACGTCCCCCTCGGGCAACAGCAACGTGTTAGGGTACTCCTGAACAGGATCGAGAAGGGTAAAAGAAATACCAAAAGCCCATCCTTCACTTCAGTAACTCCATGCAGTTGGATACTGTAATGCTACTGGTGACAGGGCATTTCTGCCGATGTGCTAGTGTTACAGTTTCCTTAATTAAACAAAAAACAGTTAATTGCATATACAAAAAAAAAAAAGCAATGAACTCATTTTCATCAAAAATTATTAGGGTCTGTCTTGAAATATTTTTTTAATAATAGCCAAAACAGAGTACCTTTTTTTTCATGTGTGCCAGGAATGCTTTAATATTACTTCTTTTTTTTTTTGAACAGCAAAGATTTAGCCTTTTCTCTTTTCTTTAAATAATCCTCCTTGCTGTTGGGACTACTCCCTTTTAAGGCCAGTCTTTGCTCAGAGGGAATGTTGACTGCATTTATAAACACCCACTTCCTAGGGATTATAATAGTAACAGCAACATAACCTGAACTATATGGTTTCAGCAACATGCAGCAAGCATATTTAGACCAAGGCAAGCCTACCAATTTTGGGGGAAATTCTTTGGAGGTGCTGGAAATGCCACTGGGGTCTTATTTTCTATCCTTGCAACACTGCACCTTTGAAAACCTCCTTTCTCTCTACCTCTTTGAAAGGGAAACCGTGCATGTCTTCCATGTCCAAAATGTGCAGTGACACTCCTTGGATGTCGCAGTTAACAGTGAATGCAGGAAAATGACACCTCATTTGTGACTGAGAAATTTTAGGTGGGTGCAAATCATGATCATGAAAAGAATTTCCAAGCACTTCAGCTGAGACTGGATTTCACCATACATGTTTTTCTGCTCACAGTATTCCCTTTAACTCTAAGGAAGGTTGCAAAAAGAAGGAAAAATAAAAGAAAATCTAATGACTTTTCAGCTGTTACACTGCCACCCCTAGCGTAACTTATTGTAATCCGGTCAATTAACTTGGCACTTGGAAAAAGAACTAGTAGAGTAGGGTAAAAACAATTTTTACTTCAGCACTACGCACTGCAGTACAAACAAGTCCAAAAAGAAGATTAGATACATGAATAGCAACCTCCAGGAGTATCACTGCCTTACAGAAACAGCCTGCACTAACCTGCCATCGGCACCGTGCCAGGCAATGAGACTAACGCCTGATCTTTAATGGCTTCACTAGTGGCTGCAGGTACATCAGCACAGGTACCTTCTACTCATGCAAGTCTGGAATTGCTACCTCGCATTTAAGCTATTGCCTGTGTGTTTGTGTCACCTCTCAGTAATTCTGCGCCCATGCCCGCCCTTTGCCTGCAGGGTGATGCGTAACTTCAGTGCGGTACCAGCTGAACAGATCCTAAGGGCCTGGTGCTGAACTCGTTCACGTGGTCATAAATTAGGAGCAATTCCACTGCTGGTGGTGACAGGGGAACACACAAGCCCGGACTCGGGTTGTTCATACCTATTGCTTGGTTTCCAAGTGGATGGCCGGGAGGCTAAAAGCGAAATGATCCGCCTCCGTCCTCCTGAGAAAAAATAAGGCAAACAAAACAAAACCCCAGCACATGGAAACACATCAAAAACCGTGCAGGGATGATGGGGAGAAAAAAAGTCCTTGCTGAAAACTAAACAATCCTGTGCCAGATGAGTTGTCATGGCTTTACTATAACATTCCCACAAAGAGGAACAGAATTTTTATTGTGAAATCTTAGTTGTGAGTTTTGCTGCTCCTGGGAAAAGTCATATGTCAGAATAGAGCAATGTTTCCAAATATGACGAGACTAAGCAGATAAACAATGAATATCAACACAGCAGTCAAGGAAGGCTGTAACTGTGGTTAAACCCATTTCTGAGGGAGTTCAGCCTTGTTCTAGCAGCGCCATGAGTACCTGGGTAGGTGCTTGCCTTGCCTTGGTACTACAGGCCCCCTAAACCTTGCACCAGAGCTCCTGGGGGTGCCAGTTGTCTGCTGTCGTCTGCCATCAACAGCGGTCAAGGATTATCTGCTACAGGATGGTCCAAAGGGTCTTTATGCTACTTTTTTAAACACTCTGTGCTGCATGTTGAACTGACAACATAGATATTCATGCTTATTTAGTTCCTTTTATTGACTCAAAACCTGATTCATTTTTAGGTGCGATCGCTTATACGTCCCCATTTTTGGAGAGTGAGGGCAAGTTCGTTCCCACTGCCATTTATTAGGCACAGGAAGCTGCTGAGTTAAAGGACCACGAGGAGGGGGAGGAAAGGAAAGGTTCCAGCGCCGAGCTCTCTTTCATTACAAGATCACAAACACCAGGGCCAAGCTCAGCTCCTCCTTCAACGCAGGTGAAAACGACATACACCCAACCTTAAGGAAGGGGTGTTTTGACACACAAAACACCATTACAGCAATACTGTTTCTCAGGCTGCTGCTTCTTTCACATGCTTGTGTTCCTACAAATGTGAACTTTTATTTCTTGGCTGCAGAGTAATGCTACTTTAATAAAGGAATACATCCTGCTGCTACAGAAGGCTAAAACCTAGCGGTCAGGGCAATTAATAGGTAATGCCAGAAAGAAACTGAATTTGGGTTTCCTACTCTCTTGGGTTGTATTCTAATTACATAGGCTGTGTCATTACAGCTAATAACTCTTTTGAGCAGCATCGAAAGTCTTCAAAAACCCAGATCCTCTCCTCCTCCTTCAACCTTCTCTAAATATAGTCAATAAACTCAGTTATCTGCAAGGTTCTCAAGAGCGCCTTCCTTCCCTCAAGTGAGTGCATTCAAGGAAGGTAACCGCAACTCCTACTCTTGGCACAGTTGCTGACACTGTCCTTGAAACGGTCACAGCAGACCTGTCTGAACTGTATCAACAACAGGGGGAAAAAAATACCTGTATATAGAGGAAAAAAAATATACTCCTAATGTCTGTTTGATCTCCGTATGAGGAAGAACTTCTTTACTGTGAGGGTGACAGAGCCCTGGAACAGGCTGCCCAGAGAGGCTGCGGAGTCTCCTCTGGAGATCTTCCCAACCTACCTAGATGCCACCCTGTGCCACGTGCTCTGAGTGTCCCTGCTAGAGTAGGGGGGTTGGACTAGATGATCTCTACAAGTCCCTTCCAACCTTAACCATTCTGTAAAGCAAATAGATCTAGTGACATCGTATACTGAATTTGTGCAGGAGCTTGGGGAAGAAAACACTTCTTTCTACAAAAACAAACAGATTTAAAGATTCCTATAAGCAGTCTTTAGAGAAAGTTCATTCAAATCTAAACTTCTCCCTTATATCTTTCTGATACTTGTCACTCTTTAAAATTCTCAGCATCTACACCTTCAGGTATTGGTTGGCCAGCCTTGAGGCATGGGAAAGCTAATTAAGTACCTAATCATACCAACTCTCTCTTCTGCAGTCTTGTCTTTAATATTTCTTTCTAAACCTTATTTTTCTTTATCATTGTAATGAACAAACTGCTGTTATAGGTGTCTAACCTGCACTTTACCTCTCTTTACAGAACGTACTGTTTTCTTGTTGCTTAAAAAGAAAAAAAAAAAATCAGAGCTTCACCATATTAGTGATTCTGCAAATGTCTCGGGATGAGAGAATTAACACCTACTGCAGGCAACATGATTGACTTGAATTACAGCACCACTACCTTTCAGGGGCTTGACAGACACTAATTTTGGAAAGGTGCTTTGCATGGAAGACTGGCATTCAAAGCAAATGGAAGATTTAATATCTGCAGGTGTTACTTAGCAACCCACAGAACAAAACCTTTAAAAGAAGCTAGAAAAATTAACTTAGAAGGATAAAAAAAAAAGTTTGTTAGTGTTTAGAAGCAGCACTCGTTCTCCAAAGCCTTTCAAAATAAAACTCACTGTTATACCGCACAGAGAGCTCTATCATTTTAATGATGGAACTTTGTGTCACTTTCTTAAAACTAACAGCAATTCTCTCATCGCTTACCAAAATAAATAAATAATTTAGAACCTTCTTTGAGATAGCACAAGAAACTAGGGTCAGATAAGGGAGAACTGTTATTTTTAAATTGGATCTCAAGACTGGAATCTTGTTTAAGTGATTTTATGAGTCCAGGTGAGCCACTGGTGGATAGGTACAGAAGTTGCATTGATCCTCATTGCCAGAGACACAGTTGTGGTTCCACGCATTACTTAAGCTCAACACCTTTCAGGGGAGCCTTGTTCTGCAAACGCAGACAACCGAGATGCCATTTTCCCAACTTCCTGCAGTAACCAACAGGTTGCAGTGCAAATTACCTGCGTGGCCGACAGGCCCTACGACTGCTGCGGCACTGTGCAAGAGCACTTGCAGCCTGCAGAGCTTGTGCCGAGGCCTTGTGTGAAAGGCACAGGGAGATAACAACACAGATGCTCCAGGACAGGCCCTGGGACTTGAAACATCACTTCAGAAGAGGAATTTTCAGTGTTAACCCAGTGGGGCATTTATAGGCTCAGGAAAGCCAAGTGCAGTAGTATCAGCTGAGTGGACACCATCGTGGTTCATTAAAGGGTAAGTAGGTGAGGAGCCCCAGGTGAATTACAAGCTTTTGAAAAACTACTTGCTGATGCCAAGGAAAAGGCATCTGTTAGGAGTGTTTCTAAGACAGTGCTCCAAAATCCTTCCTTCTGCTCAGTCCTCCAAGAGGCAGTTCCTGAAGAAATTCCTCTGTGCTGGGTGGAGCCTGGAAGACGGCAACAGCATCATCAGCATCAGTTGACCACGCAGCCCAGGGAAGCAGTTTTGCACATGACAGAGTATCCATTCAGGTATTCAGAAGAGCAAAGCAGGTTCAAGTTACAGAAGCAGGTTTACATGGTTTAATTACAAGCTATCTACTCCCTGGGTGGAGCTCTGCGAGTAGGAATGACTGTTCAGGGGTTTTAAGCAATAAAAGCAACCCATTCACTAAAGCAGCCATCTTACTCTATTTAAAACTGTGTTTTCCAGGTTTTCATTTTGTTATTGCAATTTTAGAACCTTAATCACTCTGTTTTGTGAGGGAACTGACAGAATTCATTTATCACTACTGTGTACTGACATAGCAGTGTGCTCTACACACATCAAAAGCAACAGAATAAGAGGTAGATGTAAGTAGTAAGTCCTCAAGATGTAACCTTTTGGTCCTACTAATACTAACATGCACAAAAAATAAAGCTGAGAGTTCAGAGATATTCTGCACTGAACAGAGGAAAAGCAAGCAGCGATGCTTTTCAATGAGTTGTCTGGAGCCAGAATGCAAAATCTTAACATGTGGAAGGATAAAGAAATAAAAGTCAACTCTAGAGGAGAATCAGAGGGTAGGAAGAAGTGTCAGTGTGGAAAACTATTACATGAACACAGTCAAAAGAAAAGAGAGTGATGAAAGTACTGTGATCTTCTCTGATCTCCTCAGCTAGCAAGCAAAACCAGCTGTCACTGTTTTCTTCTGGCTATCTAATTTCTTAAGCAACTTCTGCAAGGAAGAAAAATTAAATCCAAATTCTAAACACCATGTTTTACCTTTTTGAGAAGGAACAGGGCTGGGGAATTTATTGTTGCATTCTCACCATTTATCACATGTACGCAGGCTTCAGGGATGCTATAATGAAGCAATTCCCCATTCTACAATCACAAACACTAAGCTTGAATACCTGGAAAAAAAATCAAATGTCACAGGGGCTAGTTTCTTCCATTGAAGCTGGAGGAGAGTTTCAAGCTGCTGTTACAGCACCAGTTTAATCAGCAGTAGTAGTGTGGAAGGGGAAGAGCTAGGCATTTATACCAGTTTCACTGAAATCCATAGAGACTAAGAAAAGAAGGAAAAATTAACTTGTGTATATATATATATATAAAGAGTAAAAAGGTAATAAGGAACTTTTTCTACTACACCTTTATTAGCTAAGCTAGAGATCAGAATAAGGTAACAGGGATGAGTGTTTTTATTTTTTTGTTTCTTTTTTTTTTTTTAAATGACAAAAATAGAGGAACCAGAAGTACCTGCCCACAAAGGGGATTTCAACATCATGAGTTTAACTGAAAAACAGTGGGGAAGTGAAACTGAATAGGAGAGGGGGCTTGATGCTAAACAGTACATTGATCTGCTTTTGAATCACTACATGGTGCTTGCTCTATAAACAATTCGGGTAGACTTACCGTATTTTGACATGAATCCCTGAAAGCTCAGTTGTTCAGCTGTATGCACAGAACAAGGTGACACTAAAAACTGCTAGTATCTTAGTTCTACTGAAGCTAGATAAGCCACCAAAATACTTCCAAGGGGAATATATTGACTTTTTCTTTTCCTTAACAATATTGAGGAAAATGTAAATTTAGGAAAAACATTTGGGACATAGAAGGCTTTTCGATTTTGTGAAGTTTGAGGCCTAAATGCCAACAGATGAAATAGCACAGAGGTAAACACCACAAAGCAAAGGACAAACATTGTTCAAAGCAAACAAGCAGTTTTCAAAGCTATATAGACAATTCACAGTCACTATTTTTAAGGGGAAATGATTATTTATTTTATCAGCTGTATGTAATTTCCTACAGCTTTTTACTTGAAATAGAAATGCATAAGTGCCTATGTACTTTTTGAGCACATTCAGGCTGACACAAGTATTGAGGGACTGTGTACACTAGACATGGCAATTAACAGCTCTACAGTTCAATAAGGCTCAGTGCAAACCTCAGGTTGATACAGTAAACAGGAAGACACACAGTATTTTCCACAAAAAAAATTTATTTGTTTTAACACAAGCACAATTTTTATAAAAGCACTAACTTAGGAACCTTCTTAGCAACCCAGCCTCTTACAGTATTACCATTCAAACAGAAAAGTTCAGAATGCCTATTTAACTCTATGTGTATTTTGGACCAACAGGCACACAGCAGCTTTAACCAAATCCTGTGTTCCTTCCCTGTTGGAGCAGCCACGGCAACTCTCTGCATTTCCATGATCAGAGGGGAAATGCCACTGAGCTTTGCCAGTGCAGGGTTAACAGCCCAGACACGCTGCACGAGCACATGGACCAGCTTCCCCATTTACTGTGGGGACTTCAGGCCGAGTTTGAAAGGACTGCAGTCCTCAGCTATTCCAGGCTTGATCTTCTCAAAGTGAAACTGCCTGGTTTGTCACTGCATGCCTGGATACAGTGCTCAAACTTCAGGCACCTCAAGAAGCCAGAGATTCAGCTGGTATCAACAGTCAAGACATTAGCTTATTCCTCCTCGGTTATTTCTAGGCACTTTCTGTGTATAAGGCATGCTATGTGTAGCACTGGCCTAAAATAATAAATCAGTTCAGACCTATAAATAGCTTCCTACTACTTCCTTCTCAAAAATATCCCTGATCGTACAGCAATGGACACAGCTCTTTATACCTTAAGTCAGCAAAAGAGTGAAGGACCATTACCAAGGCAAGCTAATGTTTACATACATAACACACATTAGCTTCTGTCCAAGAGCTACGTTCAAGTTGAAGTGTCTGGAATACGTCTTTTTTTTTTTTAAATTAGTTTCAGGCCCACCCTGGCTCCGAGCTCTCATTGACACCAGCTGGATCCCTCGGATGAACAGAGGGAGAAAGGCAGCAATTCAACCTCAACTGCATTGTTTTCATCATAGACTG
This sequence comes from Tinamus guttatus, assembly GCF_000705375.1. The sequence goes on along the minus strand of NW_010584374.1, from coordinate 608,860 downwards.
AAAGACATTGGTAAGAGATTATTAAAAGACTGACTTGACCAAAAAATAAGAAAAAAAATTAAAAAGCAGATAACCCTCCACTTTGTATTTCCAGGCAGCTGGAAACCCAGCAGACAATGTAGCTGTTGCTTAACAAACACAGAAATCTACATTGTATGCCAGGTTCATGCCCCAAACCTGGACAGTCAGCCCGTACAACTGAGAAACAGCGACTGTGCGCACCGCAGTTCACAGTACTTATCCTCTCCCCAGCGGTAGCAATCATGCAATCTGACGAGGCACCTGGATTAGCCTGCAAAGGATAGGTAGTGAATAATTAATTGTTCATTGAAAAATATTCTATCAGCTATTTTCTTAGCCTAGATTTGTAAACATTAATCTCATCAGTTTGACTACTACAAGCCCCAAGACTAGGCAGTAGAAATAACTACTGCTTCCAAACACACAACAGCCAGTTATTCCATCTGATTTCTACTGCAAAGTAGATCCAATAGATATTCAATCCTTTGTTTGGGGCCACACCTCAGATATGAGCTTGTTAGCACTATGAACTTGCTCTGCACCTAGTAGAGAAGATAAAAATCCAACCAACCAAAGTCTACAAGAAGGTATGAGATGTCATCAGAGACCCAGTAGCCAGATGTAGCTGCTGATTGTAAAGACAGAATCTACACTGACTACTGAGCGATTGATGGGCAACTACAAGGTCTGGGTTGATCAATCCACAGCATTAGTCCAACAGGACCTGCAGAAACAAGTAGAAAAAGAAATCAGTATAAAACAAACAAACAAAAAAAACCCAAAACACACACAGAGCTCTAGACAAAAAAAAAACCCCAAAACACACACAGAGCTCTATAGATAATAAGCCTTCTTAAAGAAAGATCTCTGTTGTTGAGATTACACAAGTTTCTTGTAGACTGTAAGCAGGGAGGAAAAAAAAAATGCATCTTGCCAGAACAACCTCACTTTAGATATGTAGTTATAAGCTTTTATAATTAACAGGCACTCACAGGTTGTTCTCAAATTTAATCTGAAATAACTTCTCCACCTCCATGTAGTGGTAGGGATCTGCTCCCAAAAGCATACATGGAACATCATTAAAAATCTTCAGAGATTTGAAGTACAGCAATATTACAACCAAAGTCACCTTAAGTTTCTCCTTAATCCTCAAAGCAATGTATTACTAGAACCTGTGAATCACTCAAAACAAGTCACCATTATCCTGTCAGAGAAGGCATTCATAAATAAAAGCAAGTTTAAAGGCATATAGATGATCCTGAGACAGTAAAACAGATCCCACACGGCAGAAAGAAAAGTACAGATCTTACATAGCTTAGCAGAGAAAAAGAGAACACCTATTTTGAGTTAACTCTTACTAGAATTCAGTTCAGCTTTTGAGTCTCTGCATTAAAATGGTTCAGTGCTATTTGCAACACTTTCATCTCTGGGATCTGTGCAAGAATCCCAGCTCCTATCAGCTAGCTCGGAAACTGTTCAGCATAGTGTAGCACATCTGAGAACAACCTAAGCAGATTCATGTCTAGCTTGACCTTCCCATGACAACTAAAACACATGCTAGTTCACAGTCCTTGAGGTAAGCATGTCACACTTACCCAAGATTTTACTACTGAAAGTAATAAGCCAACATCAGTAATGAAAACACAAAAGTCAAACTAAAACTCCTTGTTAAACGTTTCAAATTCTTTTTTTGTTATAATTTATTTGGAACTAGAAAGGCTTTCAACTTTAACAGAAAACATTTTAACATTTCCAATATGGCAAGAAAACACCAACAAAACACTTAAATGCAGAACTATAATCAAGTGTTACAATGTTATTTTTCACTACTATATTTAAGATACTTTATGATAGACTGGTCTTTAATCCTTGATATTATAGAAATAATAGTCAAATATTTCTATAATATCAAGGATTAAAGACCAGTCTATCATAAAGGAAATAACTGAACCAGCTTGTTAATAAATATTTCTGAAAGAGTGGTTATCACTATGCCCCCATCATAAGAGAAACACTAGAGATGTATGCACATCCTGCTCAACGTCTCCACAATATGTGTACAAAACCAACACTTACTGCACTTATTAAGCATGAATCAACATCACTTGATCCCTATATGGTCCCTATGCTAACCTTTGGAGTTTGCAAAACTATCAGAAGTTCTCCAAGATTAAGTATTTAATGTTACTGGAAGCACAACAGCAGCACTGAAGCTGGGGGAAAGAAACGCTAAGACTTCTCTGCTGCACACACACCTCATCTCAGCGACTTGCACGAGTCATTTACTGCAGCTCCCTCCTTTCATAATCAACCCTTCCACTGCATCTCCCTGCCCTCATTCCTTCTTAAACCAAACCAAGCACCCCCCTCACACACACCCCGCCAAGGAAAAGAAGAAATGCACAGCCACCCACTAAAACACAACACAACCCTCTACCAGGTACCCACCACGCGCCAGCCCAGGGCCGGCCGCCTGTGTCCTCAGAGAGGCCACTGCTGCTGCCCTCCTCATCAGCCTCAGCCCAGCAGCAGGGAAGAAGGGAGAGCTATCCCTGCCCCACTCCACGTGGAGACCACACGCATTTCTGGCCAGTGGCTGCTGAGCAAAGCAGCACTAGGTGTATGTACACCCAGCAGAGCACCAGGCCTTCAATTCTCCTGGGAGATGAGGGAAAGTTGAGTAGCTTCACAGTCATGGCTCCCATGGGAAACTGAGGTTCAGGAACACCTTGGAGAACACGGGAACAACACGCTGGACCTGGTTGGTGTTTACTCAATATGAAATTCATGTTCTGCCACCATAAAACTGGGCTATGAATCCTCAAACCCTACTGAGCAGTGCCTGGGCTTGGTATCTGTGCAAACAGAATCCTTATTACTACTTGAAAGGAAGAAATGCAAAGTTGCTGAGAAGTACCATTTATAAACACTGTTTAGCTCTACTAATGCTGAAGTACCTGCTAAACGATGCAAGAGGCAACTAAGATAAGATAAAACAAACCACTCTACTGGATGTGCTGTGCACCAAATACAAAGGCAGTTGACTAAAACACTTGTGAACCACATCCTAACATAGTCCTACCTTTACTTGCCAAAAAAAGACACAGCAGATTAATATGATTAAATGTTAAGTAGGTCAATCAAGGTAAAAAGACATTGTCACATGCATCAGCATCTTTCGATTTGAATAAGGCCAATAACTTTTTAAAAATCAAAATCCTAGCTGCAGCAGCTGCTGAACTGACATAAGACGGAACAAAGGGGTTTAAATCCGTTTTGTAGTGAAGAGATTCAGAGGAGCAGTACTGATTATTTGTTTGCGAGCAACAATTCTTTCCATAAAGTTACTACAATTGGTAAAATTTGTGCTTTTTGGACATCTGCTACTAAAGAGATTAGACAGCCTGAGAATGAAGAAGGTGTCCTTTTACTAGCTTGCCTAGAGTCCAAATAGCGATGCATCTAAACGTGGCAGAAGGACGCTTTCCACAGAACCATCACCTGGATGCCAGCTTCGGTAGCTTGTTACACAAAAAGCCTTTATCTCCACGAGCTCAGAGCCGACAATTTCAGCGTGTTTTAATAAAATCATTACCAGGGACAGCCAAACGCTTAGACTGAGGTGCCAGTACACTGAAACGCAAGAAAGATTTTTCCATACTCAGTGCGCAGGACGATGGAATTTAGGCATTTAGGAAGCAAGCCAAGAACTTCTAATTACCTAACATAAACTTCGGCAAATAGCCATTATACCTTTAAGTTCTGAATGCAGGCAGAGAGACCGCCGCATTGCTTCAAGTGAGTAGGCAAACACCGTGCAAAGGAAATGCATAATTGGGGAGATCAGCTATGACTGCAATAGGCGCTATTTAACAAAAAGGGAAAAGTTAGCCCAGGCAGCAATTGCACAGAAATATTGCACAACATGTGGCTTTTTAAAAAAGTCCACGGTAATGATACAGAAGGTGAAACCAACATTAAATACAGGTGTCTAATTAAAACACATTCTTACGCACAAATTCCTCTGCAGTTACATAATTATAGCCCAGGCAGGATATCTCGGCAGCAAAGCGGGTTTTCAGCAATCCCAGTTCCTGCATACCTCAGACCCTGTGACTGCATTGGTCAAACCCAGCCCAACCAGCTGATGGTCACTTGACGCTTCACACTATTTATACACCGCTCTGTCAAGTGACGTTTCTGATTGGGCTGAAGGGATTTCTGAAAATCCTGCCCAAGACATTTTTTAAATTGCTCTGCCGGAGACTAGTATGAGCAGGCCTAGGGAGGTAGAGAGTTGGCAGAGTCTTCTAAAACAGCTTCCGAAAGGCAAAGCCACTTGCACGCTCAGAAGCAGGCTCTTAACTAGCTTGTTTTTAAAACTGCATTTATCAGCAATTAAATCATGGTTACCTTTTACCAAGACCTATTTTGGAATCAATTTCATGGATGTGATCTTTTAAGGATTTGATACAAAGAGATAATGAAACTAGTTCTTTTACTCTTTTCTAGAGTGTAAAGAAAAAAAAAATCGTAAGATATATAGGCATAAACAAAGTAGGATCAATATGGAGTTAAGCAAACTGTCCACTAAAATTAATAGGACATCTGAGCCTTTAACTTTGAGGAGAGGTTATGACGACTTCCTGGAAGTGTTACATTAGCATGAATTAAGGTTCTTAAGCTCTAGACTAAGAGGTTCCTCTCTCACTTTCTGTAGTTGGGCTCACACTGCTTTGCAAGTAAGTAGCCGTCAGCTCCCAGGTACTGTTTGTAAGTACTACTACCCCAGTATAACTGCCCACTAATAGTGATTAATGCAGAAAACGGAATTGGCTCATTCACTAATTCAGAATTTTAAGAGCAATAATGTAGTTATATAAAGGCCAAAAATATTGCCAATGAAGTTTCTGTTCAGGTCAGAGGGTGTTATATGAACGACTATCTTATCTTTTTTTTATTGCAAGTATGGAAGATGGATCACCCCCAGTACTGCTAGACAGAGTATTACAGGAACATGAACAGCCAAATCTGCTTACGGGACACACAAACTGGTTACAGGCTCAAGGCAGGGTTGCAGTGCAGAATATTGCCAAAGAAGAATAAAATCTTAGAACAAAACATACTCCCTTCCCCATGCTAAACCTGTGCATATTACACACACTGTGGTCTTACTGCAGGCTGAAATGCTCACATGAGAATGAGCATCCCCCAGCCTTTGAAAGGTGAATATTTGGTATTCACTGCAGTATAGACACTTAGCAAGATTCAGCAGTATCAAAGATCTTACCAGATCTTTAGCTAGCTTTCCCTCATCCCTCCCCAAACACGCACACACACTCACATAGCAGACCCGCAGTATAGCGGATCCTGAGCCACGAGTAGAAGCAAAGCAGGTTAAGCACAGCATGCCTTCAGCGCAGACCACAACTGAGCCAAGGTTTAAAGGAAGAAGAAACTGTAACGCTGATGCCAAATGAAGTTGTTTAAAAAAGCCTCTCTCGATGTCCCTAACAGTACATCAAGCTTGACGTCTGGGCTCTAAAACTCAACTGAAATCAAGTCTGTGCAGTATGTAGTCGGTATGGAAAATAGGAGCCCTAATTTTACAGTAACAGTGTATTTTATTCATGGTGATTCTTATACGCAGAGAGTACTAGGGAAGGAAATGTCACTCTAAAAGGGCATCCTGATGAATAAGTGAAAGCACGCAAGAGAAGAGACAGGTTTGATCCAGAAGTCAGAGCACAAGCCGAGTGGTAGCACTTCCTAAGCTCAATTCCCAGCTCTGACAGTATGATCCTTCTATATCATCCTCAGGGGCCTACTTTAGAGGCAATTATTCCTCCAAGCACAGTTAGTACTTACTTCAGAGGAGAACAACACTATTCATGTGTTACTTGAACTTTACAATACAAGGCACTTGACTATGCAGCTATGCAGATGATGCCAGGCAACCACCTGGCACTGCATCACACCCTGAGATGCAACCCAGGGGTGGTGAACAGGGATCAGTTTGCCATCCTGACACCCACCCTCTCCCTTCAGTTATCCCACTGAAGGGAACTCAGGGGGAGCTCTTTCAACCAGCTGCAAGATGATGTTTATTACATTTATGCTGTAAACTAACATAAGCTGCTTGCTTGCCTTCTATGTGGAAAACCACCCTGCTGCCCAAAACACTGCCAAACAGGCATGGCTAAGCTTGGGAAAGACACACCAACGACACATTTACAAGCCTGCAAGACAGGGAATGCGGATTACTGACAGTGTGTTGCCTTGCCTCATGACTCAGGGGGACCTCCTTTCTCCGAGACGCGCAGTAAGAAAATAACGACCACCTACTTGATCCCCACTAAATGCTACCACGCTTTTGGATTCAACAAGAACAATCCCCCTCAACTCTTCCCTAGTGCCTTACGCAAGATGGTTTTTATTTTCCTGGGAACATAACAAGCAAGGCATGCTATGTGTTAAGAAGGTCTGAGCGTTAGCCACAGAGGCTAAGAAAATACAATCTACAACTTTCTCAAGAAAAACTCTCCACCTCAAGGAGAGGATATTCAGGCAGACATCTACAAAGAACACCACAGATCATTACAGCACTCCAGAGCCTGGAAACCCAAACACAACAATTTCCAACTTACAACATAGCTACATCCACTTAAAGCGCCCAAAATCAGTAATCCATAGGCACAATTGCTACTCCAGATTAAAATTGTTCTCCATTGTATCCAAAAGATCAAATCTATCACAATAAAAATAAGAATCACACAACTAAGTTTTATAAAACACTTACGAAGAAACCAGAAGGCTAGGGACACATTTTAGCTTCCCTGAAGATCATCACATGACAGCAGCATGCTGCTGTGCCAGACACCTAAATGCGGGTGTTTATCCCACAACTCACATGATTGAGCTGCCTTTAGGCCATAAACAGCAAAGTATGCTTAGCAAGAGATCAACAGGTACAATGCACAAAGAACCCCTCCTTCCTCCCCCCAGAATGGACATATATTCTACAGAACCAGTGTTAGTATTTACTGGTGTTAAATTTGCATTAAACACAAAGCAGCAAGTCGCACAAAGGCAAATACATGGTATTTCATATCTAACTTGGGATTATTATCTCTGCATTATGTAGAAGGGTCACAGAGGTGAAGTTAATACATGCTTTTAATAACAGTAATTTGGTTTCTTAAAAGGGGTATTCCCAGGCATTTTTCCACAGAAATCACATTCCAGCTTTACAAGTTTACCAGTTGAGCAGTTTCAAAGGACAAAGAATGGAGAATCTACAAAAACAGAAGCAAACAGTGTCTTCTTGAAAGAACCCTTTAAAGGAAGATCTGTCCCCTCCCTCATACATGCGTGTATATATACGTACACATATGCACACTCTTGCAACGGAATGATAAGATTAGATAGACATACAGATGAACAAGTACATTGGCAAGAGAACAGTGGATGCCAGTACAAGTTAAGCACTTAAGCAGAAAGATCTATTTGGATATGGGCCTCTGCTTTCTGTGACATCTGCAGAGTTGTTGATAGGACAATATTAACGTTTGAGTGACAGAATCAGACTGACCTCTTATGCTCAGCATCATACAGATGGTTGGTAAGTAAACACACCAGTGGCTGCTTCCATCAGTGCAAGAAGACGCTGTACATGCGGATTGCTAATCATGAAGTCTCAAAAAGAAGTTGCAAAAGTTAAGGTAAAAAGGCACGGAAGTCTGAAAACAAGAGATGCTGACAGTGCTCCTACTAATAAATTAGTAGTGTGTTGTGTGTGCAACACACAAAGACCTTGGTATAATTTTGTAACCAGAGACTAGAAGGAGGAGGTAAATGGGATGTTAAAGAAAAACCATAAAGCCACAAATTTAATAGGTCAAAAAGTATATATGACCACACTGTAATATGAGAGGGACACACACTAAATATTTAACTTTTACTTTATCCTTTTCTCAGAAAGCCCAGTATGGGACTTGGAAGAGTGAACTCACAGAAATAATGCTTTGTATAAGTCGTAACTACCATGAAATGGAGTAAAGGAGAGATGGGCTGCAGAAGTGTCTTCTCCTACAGCAGCTTTAACATCCAGGCTGTCTTAGCCACTCTGATTCTTGCAAAGATTATCTTCTAACTTTTCCATAGCTTTTAAACCATCCCCAACAGAAACGAGACAAATATTAACCAGAGTCTATTGTTATATAAAATCTAACTGACAAGAGCCCAATAGCAGCCACCTGAGCACTCAATTCCTGGGGCTGAAAGACTCGAGAATCTCACGCATATTCAGAGATTCAAAAATATATGCAGACCTGAAAATAAGATGGACAAATGGGAAGCACAATTGTCCTTGGCTAAGGTGATCTTCAAATAAAAAAAGCACAAATTATTCAGGCCAGGGAGAGACTGTGGTGACAGGAATTCACAATACTGAGAAAAAGACTAGCATATCCTGTGTTCGAAAAAGAACTCTTGAAGGGAAACCCTGAGCAACGTGAAATACGAGGAATCCATACAAGATTAAATATTTACTTACTAATAGGTTTCTGGGTTATAACAGAGCAGTAGACTACACCAATTGCAGAACGAGGGTTAAACAATGTCCATTACTGAAGCATACGGGATATAGTAACACTCCAGCATGCAGTGGTAGACAGGGAGTTAACTCTGCAACATGAGAATCTCCAACAAGAACTGCAGGTGTAATGCAGTGTTCTTAACTCTCAGAAAGTAAGAGCTTCTCATGAGGACACCCCAACCTGTTCCAAATAAGCATACTTTAAGAGTGGATTAAATGCTCATGGTATTCACAGAAAGGACTTCAGTCTGTGGTTGAAAACCCTGAAGAGTTCTGCTGGGATATTAATAACTATTCAAATACAAGTGGGAAGCCATTATTACTAGATCCTAACACACTTAGAAAAAGAAATTCAAAACAGAGTGTAGCTGTAGGCTATGTTATAGAAACACAGGCCACTCCTGACCTACTTTGGCCAATATGATTTATTGCAATGCACATTCATAAGTCCCTGGGAAATTCAGCAATTTAACAGAGCATCTTATCACAAATTCAAGTATTATCTCTTTTTCTTATAATAACAGCTCTACAGAGCATGAACAAATACCAGGTATTCCTCTGGGGAGTCTGATGAGTTCTATGGGATGGTTTGTGGGTTTTATTCCTATTATGTTTAAGGTATTTGAATAGCTGCAGTATCCACAGTATACTACAGCAAGTAAGAAAGTCTCTTGAATCAGGCCTGCTCCAAGCAGATACCTTTTTATCCCAAAGTAAGGAGGTTTTCATCTTCTATCTTTCTGAGCAATAACATAAAAACATGGCACAGAGTGGACTCTAAAGGTAGAGTTTTAAAAGCTATAATGTCCAAGCAGAGCATTGAAGATAACTAAATATTGCACAAGGAAGACCAGTTAGTTATGCTTTTGAAATGCTGATGGAGCCCAGGAGTACAACACGTATCAACACTGAAGAGTTCATACACACACAGAGGATACCAACCAATTATCTGGCATGGGCATTTACATCAGTGTCATGAATGAAGACCACAACTGAAGAGAGATAAGCAATGTGGCCTCCCTCTCTTAAGAGGCACATGCACACTTTGCTTAAAAATTAGTAATCTTTGTAGTAAACAGAGAAGACAAATGAGGGAGAAGTCTACATCCATTCACAACAAAGTAGTTCAGATAAAAGCATGGTTATCCGAGTCAAAAATTGTATCGGTAGAAAAATGCTATTTAATGGTTAGAAGAATGTGTCAGATCCACTACTGTAATTAAATTTAGCTTTGAAGCAAAAACTCTAGAACTAGATTCATATTACAGGTCAAGATGACATTAAGGCAACTTAAAATTGGCCATATTAGATTCAGATCCCATACTGTATCTTTTCATTCTTAATATGAGGTGAAGAGAAAAGAATTTTTAACTGCTCTTATACTACAAAGACAATTCTTATAAAGGCATATTGTAAAACAAAAAAAAAACAAAAAATCCCCCAAAACAGGTCACTTGGTTTGCTCCAGTAAAACACTGGGCAGCCTAGATATGCCCAACATTTTGTAATGCAAAGCAGTAACATACAAACCACTAATTATCAAACTGTCAGTCCCATTAATCCCTACTCTTTCTAAAGAGGGTGAGGGCACCCAGAACAAGAGAGGCATGTGAACAGTTCTGACACACACCGAGTACCATCCTAGGCAAACAAGGAGCCCTACATCTACTAAGAGCATGACCAACTTCAGACCAAGTCTTATTTCCCTGCCTGTAAGAGATTCACAGCTGTGTTGCTGTGAACTGGTGAAGGGACAAAACAATAACACAAAAGTCCGTATTCCTTTACGAAAGCCTCCTCAAAAACATAAGCAAAGCTAAATACATTAAGAGACCTGACCCTCTCTTGCTGCCTTCGGAGAGGCTGACAGTGCAGGTTTTCCCACTCAATTTGTTTCTACCTACAGTACAGTTAACACTGTATAGTTAAAGCAGAGGTTTCCAGATAAGAGACTTGGGGGTAATGTTTTCCAGCACACATCAAAACATCTTCCTACCATCTGTGCGGCAGCATTTTCTTCTGAATGAAGTATATGTCTCCATTTACAGACTTGGAGTCATCTATTTGCTTCACCATCTCAACACTGAAGTCCACTTTCCATCTCTAAGAGGAAATATCCTTGTTTTGTTTGCAGAATGCCTCATGCAGCATCACTGGGTAACCACTGGGGAATCCAATGTGCTACAGAAATACAAATGTCAACACAAGGTAACAATCGGATGACAGAGTTACACATATCGGTGACTAGAACTATTAAAAACTTGTCTCTTTCAAGATAACCATATTTAGAGACCAGATGCTGGTATATGGATAGCATGTGTAAGGTATACATAATCACAAGTACTGTATGTACAAAACAAATCCCACTGCAGTTAGTCTGAAAGATAATGCTATTTTTCTTTAAAGATGTGATTCAAAACAAGATTCAGAGTACAAACAAGGCAGCATCTTCAATGCAAGTAACCCATTTGACACTGCAAAAGAAAACAATAGACCTCTTCTTTAATATTGATACCTTTGGCAGAGCTTTTTCTGCTAAAGCTATATGCTAAATCCTAGAAGGTATAGAAGTGTTTGTATCACATCTTGCCATGATAACTGTTGGTGGGCTTAACTACATACAGTATTATTTAAACATCTGCTGAACAAATAGGTGTGTTTTAAAACTCATCAGAAACTGTTTCTAACAAGATGCCTAGCTGATGTACTGCAGACGTGAAACAGTCAAAAGCATAAGCGTTATTGGAAACGGCTCCTGAATAAGCAACCGTGCACTTAATTTCAAGGTCCAGAAGCGTAAGCTCTAAGTGTAAGAAGGTTCAAGCTGAAGCAAACAAGTATCCCCATCCAGCACTGCTCTAGGTCTGTTACTGGAGGGACAGGGGAGCTCAAAGTTCACTTTCACAGTTGCTGTGGGTTTCCTTTAAGATGCCTGGAAAAATGACTATGTTGACCACATCCACATTCCGAGATGCTTTTTTGAGAACTCCTAACGAAGCTTCAGCCAAAGGAACAGGAACTGACTCATTTGTACAGTACCATCCACTGCAGAGCCACCCCCAAATGTGCGCCTGAGATGCACGTGGGCAGCAGTAAAGCAGTGAAAAGGCAGATTGCATTTGAAAGCCAGCAGTGAACATCCTGGCATTCTGCATGAAGGTGTGCTCAAACACATGGTTATTGCTACTGACTGCAACTCATGTCAGCATCTGCTCTACTGCTCTTTCCAAATACCAATTTATGCGCAGACCTGAAAGATTACAAGTTCATACAAGTATTTTATTAAATGCAACTTAAATTGGCCACAAAGAGACAAGTTTAAGTGAGCTAAGATATCTTTACAACCTGTGTAATATGCAGAAAAAGATACTATTTCTAATAGGCTTGATTGTACATTCAATTCATTCCTAAGAACGTTTCCTTTCCCTGCAAGAAAAAACAATTCTGAAAATGAAACTTGAAGTAACCAACAAATCATATTCCAGCAAACACAATTTACTTTCCAGTCATCACTGCATGGGAAAATAGGATGCAACGAAGGCTGTGTGCACGACAACATGAATACTGCCAAATATCAGCTTAGGGCTGTGAGCTATGTATAGACTTGCAGAAAAAGGCATCCCATTTAAGTCAGCTTTCTCCAAAATAGGTGTGCCACTAAGGCATTGTTTAAACCCACCGAAACTGCACTGAATCATTTCCCTGAATAGCATCACAATGAAGTGGGTGTGTTGTTTTTAATCAAGGTGTCTGCTAAGCAATTTATTTTAACAAGTTTTATTATCAGCATGTGCCGAAAGCACAGGACCTGTCCTCTAAGTTCTGTCACTTTGCACACGCGAACCCAAGGTGCCAAAAAAGCTACACCCTGCACCAAGCAAATGAGGGAAGTAAATGCTGGATTCCAGGAAGAATAGTTGGGTTCGACTGCAGAACTACTCGGAATCTCTACTGCACCTTTGCTGCATGTATCCAGTAGGTTTTCTGAATACAGCCATTTAAAACAGAAAAACAAAGTTCACCTGACACCCCAGAAATAGTTTTCCAGTGGTTTTGGCTCTCTAGGCTGTCATGAAGAAGCAGTTTTATCTACAGTGTGCAGTTTTTTTTTTTTTTTTAAAGGAATATTTGACTAAGCTTCCCTGCCCATATCTGGACACTTTCTAATTGATGTGCACTTCTGTGGTATTGAATGGCTGACTGTTCCTCTACCACAGAATTACACGCTTTTAGCCTGAGCCAGTAAGTCAGAAGGTTCCACTAGACCAGTTTATCAGGCAGTAAAGGCACCCTGAAAATACCCAGATCAAATTGGTCACAATCCCTGACGTTACTCGTTATCAAGTAGCACTCTGGTGATAACGTGCAACTCATAGGGCAGAAATTTCTGGGGAAAATACAGCAAGGAGGAGGTCTCTCTGCTAGCTTAGCAAGAGAACAAGTTGCCACTGTCCTGCAGTTAAGAGGCAACTGGGAGAGTTTTACTCAGATATATTGTCATCTTCTGCACTCATTTTTCTACAGAAATGTATACATCTTGTTCTGATGAATCTTTAGTATAAAGGTGCTACAAAATATCCCACTTCTAAAAAGAAACATCTAGACAGGACAGCAGTTGCAGCTTTTTATGGCAAAAGCAGCAGGTGGGCATTCCAATTTTTATTACAAAGATATCTCCTACAGTAACTTTTCCACTATTCCTGATGCAATTACTAAAAGACAAGAGGGTGACCTTTCAAGTTCAGAAGGGAACTATTTCTCCACGTCATTCTGCCCATCAAAAACAGCACTGCAAAACAAGAAAGTTGCATCTTCGAGCACATCTTGACATCTGTATCCCTTCTTAACAACTGTGTATGGATCAGAGAGAGCCCCACAGGTTCATTTGTCCCACGGACACAAACCATTTCAGAAGGCACTCCATTTTCTGAGTGCAGTGGGAGATTTTGCCTTCCCCAGCTCCAGCTGTTACATTATCACCTAAGTTCTTAGCATCCTCTATTTGTAATTCTGCAACTAAGTTTCTAAGAAGTAACAGAAGGCAAGGGGATCATTTAGGTAAAACAGAAGAGCTATTTTAGAGCCATGTTCCTATCGCACTTGCAACCAAAGGTAGCATTTTTATTTTTAGAGATTTGTAAGCCAAGAAAAGAGCTTGGATATCATTTTTCACTTCAATGTCTCTCAGAAATCCAAATATCACAAAACGGAGTTAGATACTTGGCCTTAACAATAGTTGATCAGACAGGACAACCGGTAGCGTTGAAGTGAACCACCCCCTTAGGAGAGAATGGGAGAGGGGAGGAGAAATCAAAGCTTGCAGAAGAAGGGAGCAGCTTGCATACCCAAGGCAGAAGATCAGCAGCAGAGTGGAAACACCCCCAGATCACTTGACTTCCAAGTTCCTCACCCACTAATAGTCACAACACACATCCTCTTGTCTGCTTACGACAACAGTTATCCCAAAGTGTTAATGACACTATCCCAGGATGGTTTACTTAGCAGCTACTGATTGGAGGTCAAAAACCTTTCAGGGATGCTCATAAACTGGGAAGGGAAAAAAAAAAAAAAAAAAAAAAAAAAAAAAAGAGAGAGAGAGAAATCCTTAAGCAGAGAGCAGGGCAGCGCCCTGAAAAAAAACAACCCATACTTTTGTAGCTCTCACTGCAGTTTGTTCTCTTGGAGAGACTCTCTTAAGAACGTGCTCTGCTTGCTGCATGGGTCTCCCTATCTCAACTGCAAACGCTATTATGCAACTTACGTGAGTGCTACATTTCCTATAGTTTCCGGAAGAAAGAATAAACACTGGATTTCACCCTCATTCCACAGCTGCTTGTGGAGAGCGAGGCCTCCCAGGCACTCCTTCCTTCCCTGAGGAATTTCGTCCAAGGGGCAGAGTTCCCCTAGTGCTAACAACTCCAGCTCAGCTGCAGCCGCGTGTGAAGCCCCTTGTCCTCTTCACCTGCTCTCTAGAAAACCTCACTGGTCAGATCAGTCATGACCACTTTGTCCAAATGCCATTTTGGACCAAAAATATTGACTCAAGTGAAGGAAGCTGGCTTTTTTTTTTTCCCCTCTTAATTGCAAGAGGTAAGTTGGAAACTATAGTTACTGTCAATAAACTGGAGTCCACTATTTTATACAGCAGGCATTACATTGGATGCGGCCTCATTTTTGAGGCTCATTAGTAAGTGCGATGCAAATTGATTAATACCAGTATACACACTCAAAATGCAAACAGTATCCAGTAGAACATATTGATATTATAATCTACTTGCTGATAAGTCAGTATTTTATCAAGTACCTAAATAAGGACCTTCAAGCTGGAAATATATTTGAATTAAAGTGATTTAGAGAGAATTGCGCACTGCGAGTGCTTACTGGTACTGCAAAGGCAACCCTTGGTGACATGTATTTACAGATTGCATCTATTTCATTATATATGATTACACTCAGAAGACAAAATAAGGCTGTAAGTTTGGACAGTTAGATGTTAGTTGATACTGTATGAGAATAAATCCTACAGAAAGGTTTTAGTTGCAGTAGTTGCTGCATTTCTTCCAACTGTCAAGATTTGCTCAAAACTTTCTTAGCACATATTAACTCACTTAAGCAAGTAGCTCAAAAGTTCCTGCACCATTTTCATTTCTTTAGGTGCCCACTGAAGTCATGTTTTCATTCATGTGACCATCTCCCATTAAAACATTTAGATCCTATTCCAGAAAGTACATCTTTGGTTGACAAATCTTCCTTATCATCACAGTACTATAGCTTTTAACTAAGCCTGAAATTTCAAGTGGGACTGTATACAAACATTATGCGAGTATTAGCCTGCTCTCTTAGATATTTCAATGGTGTTATTCAGAGCTCGGTTTTAGCTTCTGTTTTGGGGGTTTTATTTTTTTCCTTCTCCTTCTTTTAAAAAGACAAAGAAAAATAGGCCCCTCAAAACCACAGCTACTCCAACTATTCTCAATGAAGATACAGGCAATATTTGCCAATAGAAACCATTTCATGTTTATTGCCCAAGCACACACTTGTTAGGCAAGGGCAGTAAGAGATTAGTAAAATAAAAATATTTAATTATTCACAAGTCATCCAAGACCTGCGACGTGTTCCTTAAGGTGCGAACAGCTGGCCGCAAAATTTAGACCAGATGCTGCTCTTAAAATGAGCACTGATTTATAAACACAGTTTCACCATGACCAAGAGAACCACACAGCAGTATACACCTATTTATAGTAGATATTTCTGATGGTGAAGAAAAAAGAAACATGTGCTGTGAGATAATTATGAAACGGATAAATCTCATCTCATAACAACTACAGAGAATAAGTTTTCAATAACACACACTAGCTTGCGAGGAGGGATCCAAAGCCCTGCAGAAAGCTACTCAGATATGCACAAGACATGGATGGTTAAGAAATGAAGTCCAGAGTTACCATGAGAACACCAGCATAATTCTTTTCAAGCTGTTGACTTCAACTTAACATTATGTACAGAGTAACTCAAATCTGCAGGTTCACTTGGATAACTGTATCACTGCCTGTCAATAAAACCAAGTGGCAACACAAAAAGCATCCACGTCTTCAACACAACGTTATGCCCCATCTCCAAACACGTTTGGAAGCTCCAAAAAATTATCAACGTGGATGCAAATATCGATGAGAATTTGTCATGTCTGGATGTAAGGACAAGGCCAAATATTTATGTTAAGGACACAAGACCCCAGGGTAAGGGCACGGCTTCTTCATGTGAAGAATCAATCCCCCCTTGCCTGATGAAAACAAGAATTGCAGCTGAACTACTCTGACCTAGAAAACTTGTTTTATTTATTGAGCAAACATCAGAACAGAGCAAGCACAATGTGCCATAACACAAAGAAATAAAGCACATCTTTGAAACAGGTAGGAATCTGAACAGGGTTATATAAACAAATATTCCCATTTCAGAAAAATACTGATTCTGGGTTCTCTAGGCAATATGTCCATCAGATCAACCATTTACCTCACTTAATACCCCATATTATAAAGGATGGCTACTGCTTTAAGATAGTATACTTGCTCTAATGAACAATTAAAGTTTCTTCCCTAATCTTAAGATGCTTGCTATGCAGCTTTCTTGTAGTGGTCACCCAGAGGTGAATGACTTCGGTCTTTAAAAAGGAATTTATCTCTCTAAAAACAGCTCTAGGAGAGCGCAGACGGGGCTCTCCTGTAAGCCCTAACTAGTTACATCCTTCCCAAATGCTAATAGCTAGCTTAGCTAATTCTGAAAAGTCTGAACTCTATTTAGGCACGAGGTGATTAGATTTCCTGAGACAGAGGAGAGAGAATAGAGCACAAGCACATCACCTTGACGAGAGAATGGGTATAAACTGTTCCCCAAGGGCAAACTGTTACAAATTAAACTTACTTCTAGGAAGACTTGGGCTAGGCAGTAGCAATACTGAGGGTCAAGCCTTATTGCATGGAATTACACGAGACTCCTTTATTAGGCATCTCTAAGTACAGGCCAGACAAACAGCCACAAGAGATGGCTTAAAACATTAAACCTAGCCATTTGGACAGGGCGATCTGTGAACCTCTCAGAGACTACATACTACTTTCTTTTTCAATTCTTAAATTTCCAGGTCATCATTCTATATTCAACTTTAAAAGCTTGCAATAACTCTGTAAGGTTTCTTGAGTACATTAATTCCTAAATTCTGCTTCCGTCATCTGAGCCATAAAAAAACAGCTTTATTTTCTGTCTCGTGACTGCTGAACTTCTAAGAGACTGACTAGTTCTGCTATTTGTAGACTTAAATGTGTCATTTATTGCTATACAGCTCATCAGTCTTAGGAACAATATAAGTTATTCACAGTAATGAGTCGGTGCTGATGTTTTAGCACTACAAACAGGAGCAAGTCTAATTATATTTATGATATCTGCAGGAGAAAGGCGCACTGAGACACAATCTACCTCATCTACCCATCCAGTGCCCTCAGTTTAACTTTTTAATAAGAGTTGAGAATAAGATATTTAAATCAATATTAAGAACTCTCTACACGTGCCATCTCACACGTGCATTTTGAGAGGTGTTCCCTCCTTCACACAAATCCCAAGCAAACAAACAAGATCAACACAACTTTAGAGCTCTTGCGGGGGTAAGTAATTTGTGATAACAAATCGCATCAGACACAATAGCCTGATCACTCACCTTGGGAGAACTGCTTCACTTATCTTACACTGCATTTTAATGGTTATAGGGGTAGAATAACTACCTACACTACTAAAGTTACAGTTCAGTGAACAAAATGTTTCTGTATTTATATAGGATCCTTTCCACCTAAAGAATCCCGACTTTTCAAACTTCAGCACACAAAGACTATAAAGGCGAAATAAATATCTTACTGCTCAAAGAACAGCTGCCAAGACAAGTAAGCTAAGGGGCAACTTCTTCCTCTCCTTTAATAAATAATAATAATAATAAACGTAACGCAGATCTTCGATGATTGGAAATGAGCATCCTTGCCTACTAAAACCTTTCCCTGAATTAGGGCTATCTAGAGAAATGACATTTATTCCAATAACAATCCCAGGGAGAACAAATAGGGTTCTAAGTGGTGAAATGTAGTACTACAAAAAGCATTCCCCCACTACCCCATTTTGGAGAGGGAAGAGGGGGCAGAATCTATTCAGATATTGAAGTCACTTATGCAATTTCAGTTCAAGATGTTACAGGCATGCAAGGGACACCACACATTAGAAACCTTTTTATAAGGGCTACAACCACCTACGGAAACTTCCAATTTTCCTCACCTAAAAACTGGTTTGCTAGGAAAAGCCATCTGCATACCCAGGGAGGAGGGCACAGGAGAGAAACGCCCAGCGCACCAGCACGTTGCCCAGGTACATCCAAAGCACTAAAATGGGAGGAGGCAGAAGGCGTCCAGAAGCTGCTCCTCTCTGCTCGTCCCGCGCAACGCGGCTCTGTGGTGCTGCGTCACCCAGGGTGCATCTCCACACGCAGGCACCACCCTGCCTTCCACGCCACCAAAATATGCCACACAATCTAGTCCTGTGTATTTGCCACGTCTGCTCTTGCCTGCATCAGTTGAGCACCATCACTTACAATAATTCACAGAAATGGCTCCTATGACAGACGGCAAAATCTGCTTTTGTCACAGAAGAGTTTCACTGCCGAACTTCCCTCCCCCCGCCCCAGTATTCTGTAACCTGAAGCATTTTCTATTCAGAACAAGTATTTTCATTACATATAGCAACAGAAATCAAGACAGTAAACACATGCTAACAAAAATAGCATAAACTATGGTTTTGTGTGAGATAATATTTTACAAAATGCAAGTTGCTTTTAATGAATAAACTGGAACAGCTAACAGTATGACACAACCCAAAATGCAAGCATCAGACATGATCTAAACAGAATTAGACTGGAGCATGGTTATTTAATCCCTGACATTTTGGTTTATGCTTAAATCAGTCAGTCTTCACCTCATACAAGTATTTCAAAACAGGTGAGTGAAACCCAATGGGAGGTGGCTGATCATTTTGTTAGCAAACATTTTTTTTTTTTTGGGGGGGGGGGGGGGGAAGAGGGGAACATGGCAAAGAAGGAGAAGGGAGCAGGGGAAGGAGCAAAAGGGCTGTGGCAGGAACACTAACCTTATGAATTCTTGCTCTGGAATTTTAATTGGCAGATCTATAAGTAAAAACGTACCCAGCTGCAGAAGGCTGCTCCCCAGCCCCAAGATAATAGCAGAACCTTGGAACAGAGTTTGCTCAAGACTGAAAACAGAGTATTTTCCTCAGGTGGTGTTCAGCCACACCTTAGCTAAGACGACTTTGATAGCAGAAGTTACTTTCTTCCTGATTTGTTCAGGAATAGTGCCTTTGGAAGGCATGCTTATCTTAAAATCTATTCCTTTTATTACTTCTCTTATTAGATACTTCCTACTCCTGTTTTATAATAAATTTAGCTACACAGCAACCTTGAACTCTGTTTTTATATAAAGCATTGTTCAAAGAGCTTCCGAAAATTGTAGCAGGAAAGAGAGAAAGGCCTTTGAAAAATTAGAGACAAGCTTCATAACATAAAAAGTTGGTGTTCCAGTTGCACTTTTTTTTTCTCTCCTCCCAAAATTAAAAGCAGGTACGAAAGCCAGTTATAATTTCCACTCCACGCAGACATCCATTACTAAGTTTATCGGGCAGCGTGCAAGACCCACAGGCAGAGCTGCTTCCCCCTCAGACTCGCAGGCAGCTCTCCCAGTAACGACTACCGCATTTAAAGGTATCTCAAGGAAACGTTTTTCCACAAACAAAGCTGGTTTCTTTTCCGTTTCTGAGAACATACTATATTGAAGACAAGCGCCTTGGTAACAATAAAAATAAAATAAAATGGATAAATAAAAAACAGTCTGTATGTTGCTATAACTCTCTATATGCCACTGTATTCCTACCCTGGAGAGGATGGAGACTCTGAACTGCACCTCAGCTTTCCTGTGCGCTACGGGGCAGCAACATCGGAAGTTGCAGCGAGTTTTAATAAGCAGAAAACAAGCGACGTTGTCAGCGATGCGCCCAGCGAGTGCTTTAAAGCCGCCGTCCTCTCGGCGCACGGAAAGCAGGAGCTGAGCTAACCCCGGCCGGGCTGCTCTTCTAAGAAACCTCCTTTCCGCCCCGACCGGCGGCCGCGACCTGGGCGCGGAGCGAAGCAAAACTCGCACCTTGAGCCCGTAG
Source organism: Tinamus guttatus (assembly GCF_000705375.1). Next base: position 588,498 of record NW_010584374.1, on the reverse strand, counting down.
CCGCGCTCGGACCTTCTAGGGAAAGGCGAGCGGCTTAGCGCTGAGGAGGAAGTGGCGGCCGCACGTGCCGCGCTCGCTTTTCTCCCGACGGGAGTTCCTAGAAGCGTCCGAGAAACTTCCCCCGCCGCAGAGGAAAGAGAAAAAAAAAAGAAAAAAAAAAAAGAAAGAAAAAAGAAAGAAAG
>NW_010584374.1:541232-587992 GCF_000705375.1 Tinamus guttatus | reverse complement strand
GCAAGAGAGTCTCCTTCGTCTCTGTCTTCGGTTTCTCCCTCATCCGCACCAGCTGAGCAGCTGAAGCAAGGAGAGGAGGAGGAGGAGGAGGAGGCAGCGAGGGCAGCGAGCGCGGGGCGGGAACGCCCAGCCGGAGCCTGCTGGTGATTTAAGGCAGGAAACTCCCTCGCCTCACGCAGACACGGGCGCATTGAGGAGCGGCCAGCATCCCAACGGCAGGAATGTCTGGCGCCCGTGACGCTAATCCCCGCGCTGAGGGCTCGCTCTGTGCAGCCCGCGCGGCCCGCGCCTTCCCCCCGCCGTGCTGCGCTGCGCCGCGCCGCGCCGCGAGAAGGGTCCCTGTTTATCGAGCGCCTCTTTAAACTTACGCGCCCGAGACGGCCCTCAAAGCGCGGCCCGGCTGATGGAGCAGAACTTTTCCCCTCACCAGTTTGCGCGTTTCAATTAAAAAAAAAAAAAAAAAAAAAGCGAGCTCGTTAAAGGGGTTGATCAATTAGCAGTCACTGGCTCCTGCTGCCAGAACAGACTTGTGCAGCTTGCAAAGCACAGCAGAGCGTGCTGATGCTAACTGGTGATTTGCATTCTTCTTCGCAGGAGTTGCTCCAAGGAGAGGTGAACAGCACAGAAGCAACAGACGCTGACTTGAAAGCCATAGTGCGAACCTCACGTGCCCGCAAGCCCTCGAGGAAGGCAGGCCAACCCCCTGCAGCGCCGGCTCCGATGCAGCACCCAGCTCCCTTTCCGTGCCCCGGGGAAACGCGCGTGGCCGCGCACACCGCAGGGCTGCAGGAAGCGCCGCTGGGCTGGAAGGAGCGCGCGGCCGGCTGCCGCTGCCACGTCTTGCCAACGCCGAGCCCTGGGCAGGAAGCGTGTGCCAGGACAAACCCTGCGAGATGACTCAAAGTGCCTCTCCCCCACCCTCCGTCGCACCGAACAAGAGGCCCCTTCAGCCCCGCGCGCGACCTCCCGGGGCCGTGACTCAAGGCTCCTCACGGGGCGAGGGGGAAACCCAACCCAACCCAACCCAACCCAAGGGCACGCGCACCCCACCGCCACGCTTTCTGTACGTACGCTCGTTAAACACCCAACAGCCGTCTTGAGGTAAAGAGCACAACAAAGACAAAGCAACCGGGTTTTGCCACAAGATAAGTTTGCTGAGGTCAAACCCAAACGAATCTAACCATGTTTTCAAATTGTTTGGAATATTCCATAGCCCAGTGAAACCATAAAATGACAAAAACATCCTATCCTAGAATAGCACGAGGATAACAACAAAAAAAGTTATGTTTAATTAAAGGCAGATGACCAAATAAAATTTCACACTCATGATGGGTCTGTTTATAAAAAACTTTGAATTTATTTTTTTCACCTATTGCCATTTTTAAAGAAAAGGTTTGTACGTTTAGTTCTTTTAGTTAACATGATCACAATTTGATTTAAATAAAGGTATCACAATACGTTTTTAATCTTTATCCTGTCATGAACTTTAACTTGGTAAGTGATTGCACGGAAGAGATAGCCAGATTAGTTAATGCAGAATTACATGTTGCATCTTCTTTAGAGACAGTGAATAAATGTGTCTCAAAATGGCTACAAGTTTTCTATTTCACATTACATTTACATGGGAGGTGTAATGCCCAGTTTCTGCTGAATGTTTAAATACAGATAAAAGAATTTAGGAGACCTAGGGCAACTGGTGTAGATTAAGAAAGTAAAGATTGGAAAGAAAACCAGCAAACATCACTAATCATTTTTGAACACTGCATCTCCATCAAAAAAAAAAAAAAATGAATTCCCAGACAAAAACCCAAACTGCAACTTTTGGTCAGCTACTGTGATTGAAAGGTTTCTCCAGAAGTTGCTTCTGATGGTTTGGAACTTTTTTCTAAATTTCCATCCTAAACTTATTCAGGGCCAGCTGTTGGCACAACATCAAATGATCATCCCTGTCCTCTCTTTGAGCAGTTCTCTTCCTTCTCCTCTGCTCCACCACAACTGCCCTCAGCCCTCTATTCCACAACTTGTTGGCAGACAGCAGTCATATCTGTCTTCAACTCTGATAAGCTAAGCTACTGAATTCATCATGCTTTGAGTTCTCCCAAATCGTTTATTATGAGATTCTTCATTAAAATATTTTAGATTTAAAATAATACTTTTACCTTTTTTTTTTTAATGGAAACTGTGATATAGATGAGCCAAACACAAAATATTCCACAGTAGTGTTCTATGTATAGCATTTGTGGGTCTGAACCCAGCCAAATAACATAAGCAGTCCATAATGGAAAAGTCGATTAACGATTATAAATACCTCAAAAGTATGGTTTAAGGTAAATCCTTAGAATATCCCTGTGAAATGCTAGAATTTAGTCTCCTTTAGAAAACAAGGAAACAGGAAGCCAGGACACCACAGAATTTTCCATCGGGAACCGAGCTGCCCCCCAGAAGTTCCTGGCTCCGGGTCCCACACTCCACAGCACCGAGCGGGAGGACCTGCAGCCAGCCATGCGCTGCGTGCCCGAAACGTAACAAGCAAATGCGATGGCAGCCGATGCCTGGTGCCTAAAGCCACGCTTGCGTCACTGACCCCGCTGCTGAGAAACAGGGATTTTGTTTGAACTCCCAGCATGTGTTATGGTAACAGCATTTTAGCCTTCGGTAAGGGGACGAGGGTCAGCAGGCTGAACTTCTGTCCTACTGCAGAAAGAGGACTCCAAACCACTGGGCTGCTAGCAGCAATGTTCAAATTTCAGCAACTTGACTATGCAGACATGATGGAGGGTCAACTGGACTCTGACTGTTTTTCTTTCTAGGACAGGAATATTTCTTTTTAACACAGAAACCCTAGACCAGAAAGAGGGAGAACGAGGAATGGGAGAGGGTTCTCCTCTCTTCATCTCACTTCCTGCGTCTCTCAGACAAAATCCACACCTAATCTTTTTTTCCTTTTTTTTTTTTTTTTTTTTCTGACCATTTCCACAGTAAACCTTTATTGTTGCAGCAGAACTTGTTTCCTCCTGTACACACCAATTCTCCTCTGCCGAAAGGCAAGTTTCCCTGCTTTTACCTTCCGACACTCCTACTGTTGTGTCTTGGTCCGAATGCGACAACTGAAGGGCAGAGAACCCTTTGGTTCCCTCCGCCACGCTTTGCAGTGGTATCTGCAGCATGAGCCAGCTGGCTCACCACGCAGGACAAGGGAACAAAAAGGGCCTGATCCAGTCAGCAGCTGGCAGTGCTCCAAAGGCCACCTCAGAAATTCCCATTTCCTAGGGAGGTAGTCCAAGCCAGAGAGATCTCATACAGCATAAGGCAACAGTGCAGGAAAGGGAGAGGAAAAGGCCACAAAGACAGACCATGGAAGCAGATTGCTGTTCCCAGGACCCAAAATATGGCAGTTACATTGGGGCTGGGAAAAAGAGCAGTTGCTCCATCTTCCCTGCTTCCCTGCGAAACGGTGTGAATTTACAGTAAGCGGAGCCCCTCTACACCAAAGCCCCTCCCCACAGCACAACCCACAGAGAAGCAGCCAGTGTCACGGGCATGTGACTAGGCACAGAAGCAGAGTCCTTGGACATGTGTGTATACTTCTATATATATGGAGTATATAATTGGTATACTGCATATACAGAAAAGCAGAGCAGTGTTTGGGAGAGGAGGAGGAAATAAATTTTGTCTTTTCTATCCTGTAGATCCCCCTTTCTTTACTTTTTTTTTTTTTTGGGGGGGGGGTGGTCATGTACCAAGCTTTCATTGAAAAATAAAGCGTTCAAGGAGAGGGGAAACAAAACGTGCATCATTCAATAGCTTTTTTTTTTCTGGTTGTACAGGTAATCTAGACTCTGTTTTTTTATTATTATTATTACTATTCTCTTTTACCATTTGATTTCTGCCTTCAAGATATTGCCTATCTGCCTCTTTCGGAGTAGAAGGTTGTATTAGTGTGCTTGGTTAAAAATAGCCTTTCCCACCAACTTTTTTAGGCTGTGGTAGGCACCGTGACTGATTCATAGCTTCAGTGTGCACGAAGTCCTCTGGGCTCACTGCTATACACATAGACACGTGTGTCAGCCCTCAGAGGCACCGAGCTGCTTCCAATTTCCACGGGGACTGCTGGACTGCATCACCTCCAAACACCAGATCTCTGTAAACGTCTCCCTTGAATGTATGAAATCCCTCTTTTGAATGGCTCTAACATCTAACTCACAGAATTTGAGTTGCATTCAGCCTTTCGCTCTTATTGAGCCTGTGATGAACCAGAGTGCAGGACATACAGCAGCAAGCAGGTGCAGGAGAGGATCTTAACACTCGGATTTTCAGTGATAGGTTAAGATAGATGATTACCAATTGCCCAGATAAAGAGGCTTAAGCTGTAGGAAACAGGACATACTGCTATAAATGTGTGTAATGAAAGCTATGGAGTCTTTCTCTCTTCTTATTGAAAGCTTATTAACACCTAAAAAATGAGAATATTAACAAGACTATAATAATAAGGCAATTCAACTATAATCTATATGTGTATATATATCTGTTTTTTGGAAATTTTACAAGAACTTGTGCTGCAGTTTTACACAGCAGTAGCACAGCTTGCTTTAGCTTTGTTGCTGCTGAAAGCAACCCCATCTCAAGATGTACTGTTTTAGTACAGTACAGTTGTCCATTACAAGTAACATGAAAAACAGAGGGCTGCTGCCTCCATACTACTTGTGAGAAGGAAGTCTTATTCGACTCATATCAACATAAGTAACGCTGCACTTTGGAGAAGGATTTCATTTGCTCCTTTAGTTTTTAAGAGCTACTCAACTTTTTCAGACTACAGTGACATAAATATACCGTGGGTGAGGGTGGGGGTGGTTTGGGTGGGAGAAGGGGAGGATGGAGGAGGACAGGGTTTTATGCCAAGAGCTGAATCATAACCATGTGAGTAATTTCGAGATTTTTTTTTCTTAAGGGTATGAATCAAATTAAATTTGTTTTGCTGTGGGTGAAGGAAGAGAGAGAATATAATAGCATGAATCAGAGCTATCATCAAATATGTGGCACAGACTAAAAATTAATTACAATTACTGCCTTCTTTTAAAAAGTTTCTGCCATAAGAGGCAACCATTCTGTTAATCAATATAATTCATAACAAAAATCCTCAGGAGTTAAAACCTTTCAGTTACGTTGCTCTTCTCCTTTTATTTTTTTCCTATTACGGATTAGCATCTCAAAACAAAAATCTATCTTAATCTGTTAGATGCCCTTTTGCCCCAGTTGTAAGAGAACTACCGCTAATAATGAAAAAGTGGATGCTACACCAGATATAATCTTGTCAATTAGGGCTAGCTTGAGGATGAAGAAACATGGAATACATGTTTTATCACTTTAGCACAGACTTACTGCCATTCCAATAGAGAATCTACTCAATAAAATATGCAAACAGAAAAATACTCAGCACCCCTTTGATTGCCTTTTCCTACAAGAGTGAAATTAAGTCTCAGAAAACAGTGTGTTAGAGTGGATTTTGTGTGGTTTGCAATAATCAGTTAAATGTGGGATATTAAAAAAAAAAAGTGGGAGGGTCTCAATATAAAACCTCTTCCTGAAGGGGCCAACATAAAAACATGGAAACAAAACCATACACTATTAATTATTAGCTAAAAAGATAACGGGTGGTTTTTTTGTGGGTTTTTTTGTTTGTTTGTTTTGTTTTTGTTTTTTGTTTTTTTTGGGGGGGGGCGGTACTAGGTAAGAAACCACAGGTTCTATTTATTACCACAGGAGAGAATCTTTACCTCTAAGTTTCTAATACGAAGAAAAAAGAATGCATCTAATACATTGTCCAAAAACAAAATCAAGTGGTACATCATTTGGAATCAATTCCTCCTCTAAACAACTCCAGATCTTTCCCATAGTAATTCTCTTGTATGGGCCCAGCAAAAACGTGTGTTAGAAGGGATTCTTAAACAGTGCGTTCTGGAAGTCAGCGGACTGATGAACCACGAGCCCTAACGACTTAAATCCCAGACAGATAGAAAGCTTCTGATGAGAAGTCTGCAGCTGATTTTACTTTCCAAAGGTGTATTTACAAGGGGGAAAAAAGTAGCAAATCCGTTGGGTACCCATACCCAAGCTCCCTGAGGTCAGAATCCGCGCTCACAAATCACTGTGTGCAGGAAGACAACCTTGCTCTGGAGTCAGTCCTCCCAAATGCACAAACTCGTGTTTGTGGCACGAGTTGCAGCTGAGGGGACAGATCCTTGCCCAGTCCCACCCTATGTAGGTTCATATCAATGTTCGAGACGCCTTCCTTCATTTCTGCTGATGTCAAAATATGAAACCAAAAGGCTGCTTTAGATACTTGAGAGAGAGGATGCCTGCCCAGGGATGGTCAGGAATTTCTGTGGTCCAGAACACTCAAGGATCCAACATCCGCCTGGATATGACCCTGTGCCATGTGCTCCAGGTGTCCCTGCTTGAGCAGGGGGCGTTGGACTAGATGATCTCTAAAGGTCCCTTCCAACCTCAACCATCCTGTGATTCTCTTGACTCTCCTGCTGGCAGGCCCTCTCTGACATAGGCAAATAGCAAGTTTACTGGCCAAACAACTTCCGTAATACCTTGTCAAAGTTCTCCCTTCCTTTTCCCATTACCACTTAGTAACCAGTTTCACCTAAGCCTTAGTCTGCTGCCAGGTAGCAGGAAAGACAAGTCAACATATCTGTGTTTGGTGAGAGATACATTCAAACTCACTCAGATTATCACAGCCCTAGAGTGTTTTACAATCTCACTTCACATGCATAACATGCATATGGAGAGAAGAACTCTTTCCAATAAAATGGCCAGGAATAAGGAACCATCACACCACATCTTCCACTGGAATCATTCTGTAAAAAATAGACACAGAAACACGCTCCAGTACGGGATCAGGGGTCTGCAAAAAGATCAATACCACTCCATAGTCACCAATATCTGATTTACTGGTGTGGTAATAGAGAAATTTGTCTTTCTAATCACACTCTCAAGGGAGAGCCATTCATGCGAGCTTTTCCCAAGACAGAATTGTGATCATTCCCTAGCTACAGTTCTTACTTGCAATGAAGCGTAAGCTCCAAGCCGCAACAAAATACAAATTGCCCAAAGTTAGCACCTTTACCATTCCTGTACTTCCCCAGCAGTCATCTCTATTTACAGCACAGCAGGATATATACTACCACAGAGTCTTCTACGTCTCTGGTTAACTTATTTCATAATTACTGTTCTTAAACCAAACTCTCCAAATGTCCCTCCTCCTTTATTTTGGCATATAATGGCAGAGTCCAGTAGCACTGCTAATTTTCCTCCAGAAGGTACATGCTTCTTGCTAAAGTTAGTTCCCAGCTTCCCATAGCACATAGTTGCCATTTCTTGCAGGTGTTAGACAAATAGCTCCAGAAATAAAAAGAATGCTTTTCTTCTGCAAAAGTTGCTCTCTATCAATATGGCTCAGAGCAGTAATATTCCCAGCCACTAAGCAGAAAGCTTTCACATTTGGAGCCCAGAAACTAACCTTAAAAAAAAAAAGGTAATACAAGGGCTATTGTATATTTTAGCTACCAGGCTTTGAACTAGTTACTAGAAAAAGGTACCTGACACTCTTAACTGTCTCAGATTCAAATTCAAAATGCAGTCTGTTACCTAGCCCTTTTGGCTATAAGAACGGACCAAGGGTACAGAGTAATTTCTACTTAAGTACATAAAAACATACTAAGGCATTTTGCAAAATCATTTGGGATTTTTTAAAATATCATAGATTTTTTTTGGTAGACTATCTCCTGTAAATGCAATGTGTGTATATTAGTACATACATTACCAATACTTATTTACTTCAGCAATATGAAAATGCTTTTGAAGGTAGTTTTTGAAAACTGAAATCCTATTTTGTTTTCAAGAGTCACACATAATGCACATTTCCAGAATTGCCCAAATATTTTCAGAAAAACTGATGGGAAATTCCATTCGAAAATGCCAACATTCGCCGATACAATTTAAAGCACAGATGGGAGCGTGACCAAAAAAATAAATGCAAACATTTCTCCATTTCACCATGATTATATGTTTTATTTCTTCAATCATATGAAGAAAAAGGATGGTGAGGTTGCTGAGGGGAAGGGAGGAAATTGCAGCTGAACTCGAGAACACAATACACGACTGAACTCATAATGAAATGCAGAGGGCTGTTTTTTTCCCCTCAATACTCGTGAGCACAGTATAGACTTAAGTACACACTTGCTCTTCAGTGTAAGACTTTTTCCTGCCCTGTTAACTTTACGAGGCACTCCTGGACTATGATTTTGGGTGAGTCCTGAAAGGATACACATTTGAGTATTTAAATAAGCCCATGATTCCTGAGACTCGTTATTTGAAAATAGTTTTAAGGCATCTTCCAGAGGAATACTTAAAATAGAAGACAGCAAATTCTGATTTTGCACCTTACACAGCTGAATAGAGGAGATGTTTGATTTGCATGGGTTAGTGAAGCCACAACAGGCTAATTGACATGTGTGCAATGGCTCCTTTATCCTAGAACTACATCTAAAGAAAGGTCACTATAATAATAAACAAAATTAATTTCACATCTCCTAAATTGCAAGGCAAATCTTATCAACATTCAACTGTAAGCTCCTTGGAGCTAAGACAGTCTTGTCTGTTTTTCTTGTAGAGCATCAATCATGCTGTGGGTGCTTACAGCTAATAAGGTGCATATAAGTCTATTCTGATGTGGTTTTTTGCCACATCTACTATGGAAGAGTCACATACATACAATCATACTCTTACCTCTCTACCTAATGATACACTCCTAATTTGAAAAACAAGTCATGGTAGAAACAGAAAGACTTTGTTTTTGTTTATGCCACCCAGACAGCGTCTGTGGCTATACATTGAAAATAGTTGGCAAAATCTAAACCGCAAGTATGCAGCAGCACTGTGAGTAATAAAGATAATGTTTTTATTTTGTTTATGAAGAGCCCTAACCTACACACTACAGCAAGAGCACTGAAACCAAGCCATATTTGAGTCTTTAGAATAACTACAGAGGACTCAAATTGTGTAATTTAATCACTTTGTTCTACAACAATCGAAACATATTTACAGTTTGCATGCGGTAATTCCATGTAAATTCTCTCAGCTGAAAAATGCTATGTGACCAGTTGTTTTTTTTCTACCCCAGCAATTAAAGTTCAAACAAATCAAGCTATAGAGCTTGATGGGGAGGAGAGGATGGGACAAATAGCCTGAGACTAGCAGTGGGGGGCTGCTGTGATAACACTTCTTCCTAGAAGACAAACTTCAGCTTTGACTTAATATTGGACACCAGGAAAAAATATTGTTGGTTATAGTCAAGCATGTTGTTATTATTCAGGTTAAAGAAGTTTTATTTCTGGATCTAAACGGTGTTCTCCTTTGCCAAAACCTGATCAAAGATTCATATTGCATGAAAAATAACAGCAGGTTTCCCATTATCTCTTTGTCGTCCCTTCTACTTACTGCAGAAGGTAATTCTGGAGCCCTTTTGAGGATGTGGGTATATTTAAGTTTTAGGAAACAGTGGTCTCACTGTATGTACAGGGTTCAGCTGACTGGGAATTTAGAAAGGAATCCCCTTCCTGTACTGCCTTCCTGCATGCAAAATTTGCAAGGCTAGGAGGAAAAATTATAGCTCTCTCAAAGCAATACATCAATTCACTCATCCAACAGCATGTTTTGGATTGCAAGTGAATTGCGTTAAACAGAAACCGAACAGTGCAAAGTGTTACTCAGTATGAGCAGTTAACTAACAGCAGTCCCTGCTAAGCAGGACTGCATTTTCACTGTGCTGTTACCATCCTTCCAGCAACACCGTCAAGGCTGAATTCCCTGTCTGTACACAGAGATTTTCTGAAGGTTTCCCAAGTGGAAGATGGAAGTGAATGGGTCCAAGCGGATCTCTGCCATGGGGGACATCAGAGTCAGTCCCAACACACTGTATAGTAACTCTGAAAAAGGTTGCCCAAGACTGCCAATATGTATCCTATAAGGCAATGCGGTAGAGCCTGGTCTGTACTACCTGCCACTCTCTGCAACTCCTGTGCATGACCCAAAGCTGCCCAACAAAAGGTGGGCAGCTTGGCTCAGAAAGTCCCCCAAAGTTTTGACCTGGAATAGAGGTGTATGCACAGCCTCAGTCCAGCCCAAAGCCTGCCTCTTCCAGCACAAAGCTGAGACTTATCCTGCTCCACAGTCCTTAGCTTCCACAAATAGCCTTAACCCCAGTAAGACTCTGCCAATCAAGCACTGAAAACAGAGCAGCCAGGTAACCCAGAACACAAGTCTGCGATCAGATGCTTAACCAGGGGAAACACCTACTTTTTGAAGAGCCAGCTGTTCAAAATAGTTCCATTTCACTATTTTGTGCCTCAACTGCTGTGACACATGACCACGGATAGCATCTGCTTTTGAACATCCTCTTCACTAGCAAAAATGGCCATAAATGACATCTTGAAGGGCTACTCTCTGCTCTCACACATAGAGCAAAGCCCAACAGAAATCTTTATTTCCGATCAAAAATTACTTTAGCAATATATTCTGCTCTAATCTATCTATCTTGTCCCAGCTAGTATCTTCTAGAGAGCTGGGTAGGAAAGACTTGGGGAAGGAGCATAGATTGCCTCACGCCCACACTGTCTGCCTCGCATTATCACCTTAACACCAAAGTACGGCAGAGGTTGGGCTGGCAGGACTCTTGTGAGCGGTTCCTCAGAAGACGGACCAGCAAAACATGTCCTGGAGACAGCAGGAAGGGTAGATCAGCAACTAAAGCCATAAAAGAAAATTCCAGAAGAAACTAACAGTTTCTTGGGAATGACCACCCTGCTTCCATTCCCCCATGTCTCCTCTTGTGTACCCATCACCTGTGTAGAGGGAGTAAGGCCACAAGCGGGTAATTCCGTGGGCCTGCTGCTGCCCAGAGAGCCATCTGGGAACAAGAAAGAGCCCCCAGAGCTGCTGTCCTGGCTCCCCCCCCACACACAAAAGCTACAGGGAAGTCATCTCCCCCCTTCTTCTGCACACTGTGCCTCGGGGTAGAGTTAGCTCTGGTGACCCAGGAATCACCAAAACAAAAACATTCAGGAAAAACTCTTAAAAGTTTTCTCAAAAGAAAATATATCCAGAAAGGGTACAATACACAAGATTCTTTAACGACTGCAATGTATTGCCAGATTATGCTATTGCAATTAAATGGACAAACTTGAATAATTTAAACTAACAGAAACTATGTAGGAGCTTTGAAACATTTGTCTGGCCAGTACTCTCAGAAATGCCGCCTTAGTGACTTCCACGAGACTCTAGGATCCTGCTTGCTCCCTTACCTAAAGGTTTCATTCACAAGCCTCCCTTGGGAAAACACAGGCACAACAGTTACCAAAGCTCTCCAAAGCGGACTAAGAGCAACTGAAGTACCTTCTCTCTTTCACTTTAAGGACATCCTCATCCAGCTCCTAAACACCTCTTTTCCCCTCCAGCGTCAAATCACTCTCTTTCAAAAGGTAGAACCTTTAGATAAACAACCTGAGATGCCCTCCTAAAGCTAACTCCAAAGGCACACAGACATCACTGCACATGTAGGATCAGCACTAAGTTCTGACCTGTGTGGGTACAAGGAGCTTGATGTCTATGGGCTCCAAATGTACACGTAGAAATCACTTAGGAACTTCTGATTTCCTACCACCTTTAACAGTACTGCATTTAAATCCAGGACAGCTAACCACTTAAAGAAGCACCTCTGCAAATAAGATGCTTTTTCTGAAGTATGCTAGCTTAAAATCTACTATAACAAAACTTCTTTTGAAATATGTCTGCCTACTCAAATGTGAAAGACAGGCTCTCCTTATACACTGAAGTATTACTATTCATACAGTGCCTTAAAAATACTTCAAGTTACAGTATCTGGGGAATTGCTATTTTGCAATACCGTGAAATGCTGATTAGCTCTCAGATACTGAGTGGACTGCATGACACCGTTCCCAGAGAAATAGAACTTCATTTGTAAATTACAGTCTCATCCAAAGGACCATTTAAGCTATTTTCCCTTCTTAATAAATGACGTAAAACCTCCAGACATATGGTAGCATTTGGATACTTGCAGGCAAGCCATGATCTTTTTCAAATGTTACTTCCCCTCCTCTTCCACTACATAAAACCTACAAATATACTGGGGTACGTTTAAAATGTAGTGGTATGAACATTTAGGGGAGCCTAATTTCAGTTAAAGTTTCTGAATGCCAAATATACTTGTTAAATATATTAAAGAGCAGAGGAACATTATCATCATTGGTCTATGAAGCGCATATATTTTTCCAATAAGATTAAAATAATTTTTGAGAGATGGTGCTTGTGCTTGAATTAGCAAGGATTAAAAAAGTTTTAGCCAGTCATATAAAGACATATATATGACAAGTGCCATTCACAGTCATTCAGCATCTGCAATATTACAGGGTTGGTACTGCCTCATTCATTTTTTGGAAGTCTCAATCCCCAGTGCTTCACTTCTCTATTTCTAATTTTCAAAAATTCAGCTCTATTGTGACTCTTAAAAGGTAATCATTACAAAATGGCTGAGGACTAAGGATAAAATCTTTTAGAAGCACTAAGGAAGCCTACAAATCTCAAAATGAAGATATGGTGTTATACAGATCAAGGCATTTAATTAGGAGAAGAAGCCTAAGATTTTTGCCTATTTTTTTCCTCAGAAAAATAAAGCTACATTCCCCCAGCAGGGTTTTTTTTTTTTTTTTTGCATTTACAAACTTCTTCATTTTAAAAAAATATCTCCCCTAAAAAACAACAAATATAGCACTGTTGAGACACCCTCTCTGACTGAATGTTACACTGCCATCCATTATTACTCAAGACTGGTCAAACACGCATTAACATTTACAAAGTTGGACTCTTATCAGCCCGTCCACCCAGTAGCTGACTAACTAGACATGACGACTTGAAGAACAACCCTACGAAAGGGGGTGGGGGGAGGAGGAAGCCCAAAGGGCTGTGGCCCCCTATACCTCTGTATTTTCTCAAACCCAAACAGTATGGATGGTGAATAAATTAGAAGATGAGTATTTTAACTATAGCAGCTTCTAAGCATTTTAGAGAGAGAGGAAAAAAAAAGGAGTGAATAGACGGTAATTAATGCTATTTTGTAGTTTTGTAACTGAAAGGAGAACTTGAAATAGGAAAATGTTTTCTACTAGTTAAGAGGCAAATGCTTGTTATTCCTTTAAAATAAAAAAATGCTGGTGCTTCAGGGGGAAACAGGCACCGGTAACAACAAGCTGTGCACTTGGGAGCCAAGTGCTCGCGACGGGGCTGAACACAGAATACATTCATAACCGTGGCAGCACGGGGTGAGGGCTAAGAAAATTGAAAGGGGAAAAAAAACACATCTTTTTCCATTTTGGCTGAGGCTAAAAGGGACAATTCCTACCCCAAGATGTTGCTTACAAGCCTCTGCTTCCTGAAAGTGCTTGTATATGAGTTCATGTAAAGTTAGTGTGAAATCAAAAGCTTTTGCCTGGATAAATGTTTCGTTTCTGCACGGGAGCTGGGGGCGGGCGGGGGTGCTAATGCGGAGAATTTGCTCTGAGTTTACTTCTATTTTCGTGCTGCGGGAGCTGCAAGTTTTCCGATGGCCGCGAGATGAGGCGAGCAGCAGCTGGCGCCGCGGGCTGCGTCTTTAAAGGGTGTCGGAGGAAAAGCCACGAGCCGCAGCGCTCTCCACCCAGCGCCGCTGCCCACGCGGCCCAGGCCCACGCGCCCCGCTCCACGGGACCCCCAGCGTTCCCCCCATCAGCAGCCGCGAGGAGTTTGCACAAGAGTGCGGAACAGCTCCAAAAGGAGAAGCTTGTCCTGAAGTTCAGGAGAGTGATCAGGGGAGTCTGCAGTGCATGTCCTGCATTGGACAACAAGGCGCACAGCAGCTACCTGCAACACGCAGCTTTTTGCTGCAAAGCTTCAGCTTTGTGGCTCTTTTTTTTTTTTTTTCTTCGAAAGAGCCCAATTTCAGCAATCAGGGGAAGGGGCTGGGTCATGGGGAAGTCTGTTCCATTGCTACTGAAGTCATAATACAAGTAAGTTCTTACTTGAAGCTGTCACTCACTAAAAAATCTGTCTTCTAGGAGATCTTTTAAATGTAGTGATTGACTAAATTTGAATTTCTTTCATATTCTTTGAAAGAATACAGAGTCCTATAAAATTCAGATATAAAGTAGTCAATAGAGCTCATGTAACTGTCGTTCAGAACCAAGTGCACAGTTTGAGAACGCACAGATTAAAATACAATTAAAGCTCTAACTGCCTATTTGGATAGGCAAGATTTAGGGCAACACTTCAGATATGGCTTCTCATCGTGAGAAAATGTCCTGTAGATTTAAAGAGCGAGAACAAGACCAGAGGCCTCATTCTGAGGGGCAACAATTCCTCCCCAGAAGCTCCTAAGTGGTGGATAGCAGCCCAGTCATACTTGGAAATACTAATAAACATGCAGCACCAGTGGCAACATACAGGTTAGAGGATCAAAACTCATCCACCATCAAATGTACCCTCAGATATTTAGTAAATACATAAAGGAGGAGAAAATTTGGAGGAGAAGATCTTGAGACTGTATTACTGGGACAAATGGAAGGTCTGCAATTATAAATAGGCCTTTATTTTTTTAAGGAAAGGAATTCTTAGGGAAACAACATCTTCAGCAGCGACACTGCATAGTACAAATTGTATTAACTTATCATAATATTTTGCTTCTGTGGGTATGAATTTTATTTGGTTAACAAACTAGATAAGAACTTTGGAATATCTAGTAATACTAATAAACTTGGAACACAGCACTTAAGAAAATGCACGTAATGTGGGTTCCCCCATTACTCCTGCTAAGACATAAATAATCAACTTCAGTGGCAAGGACACCCTTTTGGGACCTACCCATGTTCACTTTTTATAAAGGACCAATTGAACCAGTACCATTAACTGCCACATAAACATGCACAAACATGTGCATACCCCAAACAAATTCCTCAGAAAAGGTGTGGAAAGCCCCCTAAAGCTAGCTATGGTCTCGATGAACAGGAAACACAATATCAAGACCCACTGCTTGCTCCATTTAAATTGCAACACATGTATATTTTTATTTCCCATTTTGCTCCCAAGGCCCTTTTCCATGATCAAGCCCTAATTTTGCTGAGGAATTCTGCTCATCATTAGAATAACTTCTGAGCTCTTTTCACACTTGATCGTCTCTAACAACTTTACAGCAAGTAAAGACAGAAGACAGTGCCGATGGCGGTGAAGGCACCTCCCGCACGCGAGCCCGGAGGAGCCCTCCTCATCACCGTCCGCAGCGCGCGGGAGGCGCCGGTGCTGCCGTGGTGGCCAACGTGCCTCCCGCGGTAGCAGGTAGAAAGAGTGGAAAGCTGCCAGAGACAAGGCTTGTGCAAGCAGCCCCATACGTTTAGCTCTTGCGTTTTACACATTATCCACTTTACTCTTAGCATGCTCCAAAAGCACGGCGCCACTGTAATACCAAATATAGAATTCCAGGATGGCCTTGCTGGATGTTCAGGCTGTGTAGGTGAGCTTTGGATAATGTGGCTGCAATGGCTGCTTACCACTGAAATACAGGCGTGCTGCGGCAGGACTTTCACTTCTGAACAGTCACAAACAGTGATGAAGCGCCAGGGCTCATCCCCATTTCAGCAGCTCATTATTTCTGTCCTTCTCAGATAACCACGTCGGTGGGTTTCTCCCGCTCCTCGCCTGCTGGGAGGCAGCACATCCCGGCTGCGGGAAGTCGCTCCCGTTTCTCAGCGCGGCTCGGGAGCGGCGGGCGGAAACGCCGGGGGGCGCGCGGGCGCCGCTAGGGAAGCCCCGGGTCTTCCTGCGCCGCTCCAAGGAAAAGCGAACACTGCAGGTGCCGTCCTCTATAACACCCTGCGCCTAGCTCTGTATGCGTACGCATACACGCAGCTCTCCACTTGCAGAAGGGATTTTATTCTGCTTCGCTTCATGGCATCACGAGCGCTAGACAGTGCCAGGGTTAAATAAATGTGACCTAAGGTGACCACAAGCCAGAATTCATTTTAAAAGAGATATCCCACTTACTGTGATAAGGGGAAATGTGGGGACGGCACCTGAGCTTCAAGCAAGCTCCCCCCCCCTTCAGATATTAAACTTATTAAAAGCACAAATCAAAAGTTTGAACTTAATTATTTCCCATCTTTAAGATATGTTAAACTACGAAGTTAAGGATGTCAGTGTTCACAGAGCATCAATAAATTGCAGAAAACGCATAGATTAGAAAAAAACAAACAACCCAATTTATGAGGCAACAAAATGATGAAAAGAAATAGTTACTCTCCAAAAGAGTTTAATATTTACTTATTCCAGCTTTGCAACGCCCATTCTTCTCTCCTGTTGTTGCACCAGCGCACACAGATCCGCACACGACACACAGGCACCGAGAGCATCTCTGCAGCAAGCAGCCAGGGAGAAGCCCTCCTGCCAGGAATTCCCCTACAGATGACAGCACAGCCCATACAAAAACCCGCACACGTTCAAAAAAGATCTGCTTGCTTAAGATACAGCCAATGCACAGCTGCTTATTATACAAACTTGGGGCACTTCCCAACCTGGAACCTGGCAGCTCCAGAACCCTACGGCCCTGCAGTTCTCCTAGTGAAGCACTACTTCACTCATGGGCACCCTACAAGAAACCACAGTTGCTCTGCCACAGACCGTTCCCTTCCTCGCCTGCATTACCTGCTGCTGCTGGGTTTGCCAAAGACCCTTTGAAACATACGAGTGTTTCCCACACCGAGACCTAGCTTCACAGCCGACACCGCTACCACTGTCAACCTGTCTGAATCTTCCTAGTTCCCTTGCAGTCATCCTTCTGTTCTGCAGCTTGAGACTGGGCATCTCCTCGCGGGAGATACAGTTCCCTGAGATCCGCGCCAACAGACTATCATCCATCCCACTTTGCAATTCTAAGGTTTCCTTCCTCCAGATAAAGCCGCAGTTTTCTGAGCATCTAAACACCCAGCCGTTGCTACAAGACGACGCTAATAGCCCACAGCCAGCTTGCCCGAGGAGACACAATTTTAACAATGTAGAAGTGTTTTTTAACAATGAGAAAAGAGCAACACCATGACATATAAAGTAATCAAAAGAGCATCCATCTTTATCCCCCGGCATACAGCACCAGCAGCTTATGAGATACTGCATAGGCTGACAAGAGAAAAATTATCTCAAATGTGTGGTTTTTTTTTGAATATTGCAGAATAGCAGACAGGAATAAGGTTATCAGTAAAATACTGAAGTTCAGATCAGCAAAATAAACTCTTCTCTATTTGTAGACCTTGCTCTGTAGTTTCTGAGCTACAGGTGGCAGCCAGGGACACAACTTTTTAATCTAAAAGCCTCCTGAATGCATCCTTGAACACAAGTCATCTGAGATCTCAGGGAGTCTCTGAGATCTTTTAATAAGGCAGAGAAGTAGTAGTAATGAAGAACATATTACATCGCTATATTTAAAGTGAGCAGAGTATGGCACAATAGCCAGGCAGACAACCAGCTGGCAACCACTTTCATCTGTCACATCCTCTAGGTATTTTTATTTCAAATATGTTCATTTATTTACATGGATCCATTTTTTTTCTAAGACTCCATAAAACAGAATTAGAGGCAGAGCCCTCTGAAGCACCCTCAAAGCACAAGAAGACTCTTTCACGAAGTGCTAGGACACCAGCAACGAAAGAAATCCGATGTGAAACTGAGCGCATTCTAAGAAGCTTCCCTCTCTCATCATCTGTTTGGCCACCACTAAGTGCACAGGGGGTTCTGGTCAGTAGAGTTTTAATTGCTTCAGCTTGTGCACATTGCTGTTTTTTAAAAAAAGGTCTATGGAGCTACCAACGCATACACTACCCAAAAGAGAGTAGAGTTTTTTAATCCTAAACTGTTGCACTGGTTCTTTAATTTTTCTTTTCTTTTCTTTTTTTTTTTTTAATATGAGTCACAGATTAAGTATTTGGGAATTCCCCTCTAAATATGTGTTTGACACACTTGCATATGGAAAGTTGTTTTATTCGAAGTAACAGAATACAACATTCATACAATATCCAGGACTATATTTAGCAGCACATAATAGGTTTTTTTTCCCCCAATAAAACTTTTGTACAAATTATAATTAAAGACAGATTTAGAGAGGAGAAAAAAAAAAAACAACAAGCAGGACTGACTAGCGAAAGTAGTAGCATTAAAAGAGACCGTCACAGTGTTAAACGCCAAAGAATTTTTTTTTTTTAATGATTCAAATAGTGTTCTTCCCTCACAACCCCAAAAAAAAAAGCATGCAATAATATATAGCTGCCCTCTTACCTGGACATTGAAGCACCTTCTTGGTGGGCTGATTAGTCATCACTGACCACCTGACTAAAGCCTGGAAAGAAGAAGAGAACAAATCAGCTGACCATCCCTGCTAGCTGGCCCCAAGCTTCACTACTACGCTCCGCAACACTTCGTCATGCGAGCCAGGACAGAACCAGCTGTCACTGCTTCAGAAAAAAGGGAAATGGGCCCCTCTGTTCCCACCTTCTTCCTCTCTCCCTCTTCCCTATCTCTCCCGCCGTTTCCTTCCAGCCTCGTCCGTGCTTCATTCTTGGGCTTTGCTCATTCACCGCCTGCCCGGCTGGGCTCTCCCAGGGGAAGGCGCATTCCAGTGCATGCGAGCACTTCCCCTGCATCCCGAGGTTTCTCCACAGGCTGCCTACACACTTCTGCTGCGGCCAGCAGGGGAGGGGGAAGTCGGGGGGAAGCAGAGAAAAGGCACCGCATTCCACAGCCCTCAGTCAGCCCTGGCAGACTGTGAGGCATTTTCAGTCACACAGCACAAAACGCATTAGTCAGAGCTGAAAGACCACACACTTTGTACCACTACCATGCTCGCAGAGAGCGGTCGGAGCAAAGCTGCAGGAAAAAGGAAAGGAGGGGTGCCCAGCGGCGCTTCCATTTTACGCGGTGCATCCACCTAAATATGCAAAAAATCCCCAGGAAAAGGCCCAAAGTTGACATTTGCAGCAGAAAAGAATGCGACGGGAGGCAGCGGGAAACTTCTCTGCTTATGGAGCATGACCTTTATAGAAAGGACTCCCCCTGCAACAGAATGTGCTATTCCAAAGACTGCAAGACATTATCTAAATCAGAACTTCTATCTCCCTGATGGTTTGCTCATAGGAAATAGACGCCTAGAAAAAGTGAAAGTAATACTGCATGATTCACATTCTCCTAAACCACATATACTTTCAATTCAAGCTTTTCTCTTGTTCAACACTCCTTATGGCTCTGCAACCATATCCATCTATGGAGTTTTTCTTCACTTTACGCACTTTGCGCGTACATAGAGAATCTGATCAGAAAGGAGCAAGCAGTGTTTCCGTGTAAAAAACCCTCATTCCTAATCCAAATGACCTAATCGTTCGTCTATCTGCTCACTGTTTCCGCCCCCCGCCCGCCACACACACTCATACACATACACTTATCTATGGCTTGAAGGCATTTTAGGAGTGCGTATATGGCTTAAGAGAAAACACCGCTTTTTAAAAGCGCATTACACAGAGACAGCTCTGTGCTTGAGCACATGCTTCTGTCCATTCAAACCAGTACCACGTAGTTCCCAGCCCTGAATTCCCCGCTCCGCGCAGGGACCGTCCCTAATGCACCCTGCTAGTCTCGCTGACTTAAGCCAGCGTAAGAAGAGCGTAAGGGAGGAGGAGGAGGGGAAGAGAGCCCTTAACCATTTGCACTGGAATTTCTGTTTAGGAAAGTCCATGCTTTAATGAAAGACTGATACCAGATACCACAAAGAAACTTTTATTTCTGTATGCACATGACTCAGATACATTTTCTGTGTGGGTTCTGCGGTTATGTTATGTCTCATCCTAAAAACTGTTTCAAAGAGACCGTTAAACATTAGTTTTTAGAAAAACTTAGTATATTTATGTATAATGATTGTTTTCAAACTGCCTTTCATTACACAACACTACACAGAGCAAAGACACTGATGTGTCATTTTTAGAGAGGCGATTTGTGTTTAATGCTAAACACGAGAATCAATAAAAATATTTTAAATGATTGCCCTAAGGGGTTCCCAAAAACGTAAACAAACTGGAACAGAAACATTCAGTAAAGGAGACCTTCTCAGCTGTAATATTTTTAATCTTTGCCTTTTCTCATTTTCTTCATCAGGAAAACACATTCCCTCAGTATGTTATTGACTCAGTTCCTAAAACAAATGATAGCTGCTGTCATGCAGCGTTGCAGCAGAGGAAGGCTACCACGGAACAGCCTCCCAGACTGAACACTGTCGCCATGCTAACAAAAGCATGAAAATGAATCATTCATGAGCAGAGGGAGCACCCTATCATTAAAAGGCACCAACTGTTTCATGAATTGTCCAAAAGCTTTTGGACATCTCTTTTACTGCCCATTTCCTCTACCTACTTAATTATTCTTCGCTTTTATAAAATGCAGTAAATTAGCAATGAGCAGAAGCATGTAGACCGGTCAACTCTCATGATACTGAGATTTTTTTCTGAGGAGTAAGAAATAAGAGCCAAAGGGGGAAAAAAAGATTGTGTTTACATCTGATGACAAAGATATCAAAAGATAAAGATACAGTGCAAGGATACAGTGACTTTTAAGATGCTCCTCTCAATTGTGCTTTTGAAGCTGGAAAAGGGAGAACACAGCAATGTGTTTTACCTCGTACCTTTTTCAGCATCCCAAACCACCATGACAACATCCTTGACACGAACAAGTCCTAATCAGTGAGTATCTGCAGAACCTACTTTTCTCCTGCTTATAGGTGCAAAAAATAAAGCCTCCAGGTGACTAAATAATTTACTCCAGGTCATACAGGAAGGCTTGGAGGTAGAGTCAAGAACAGGACTTAACCTTCCAGTCCTGTATTCAACCCAAAAGCCTAACTTTCTTCAGTCAAGAACAGGACTTAACCTTCCAGTTCCCAGTCCTGTACTCAACCCAAAAGCCTAACTTTCTTGCTTTACACTCCCATACTGTTAATAAGTATCACAATGTTTAATTGCTCTGCAAATAGAAGCCAGTTTTAACCCAATAATATGAACTGTGGCACACAAGGTATTTGCTGCAGGATAGGGAAAACAATGTGATCCACTAGCCTAAATTCACACCAGAATAATTCACAAATTTAGGTTTTGGATAACATTTTTTAACAAGTTTGGGCTATAACAGCCAAGTACATCTGCTCACATTTTACTGCTGTAGGAAAAACATATACTGTGCCTGGAAAGAGAGTTATTTATAATATACATTTTCAAACCTTACAGGACTTGTATTAGAAGCTCTAACATCAATAAACTTCTCAGATTTCATTTGCACCAACAACATCTATTTCTTAACCACTGAAATTCAAGAACCTATACCTCTAAGTCATTTTGGCAAAATGACTAGGTTCTTTGCTGCTGAACAAAAGCCTTCCTAAATACTTTAAAATACCTGGGTCCCATTCTCCTTGTAGGTCCCTATTGTCTTAAACTATTGGGATGAACTCAAAGCTCTTGCTCCAGCAAACACTCAGATACCATTACTGGTAAGCCTGTTAGCACCGGGATACAGATCACAACCCCGAAATACAGTATTATGGGTGGAAATCATAGGTATATTTAGCAAGATCAGACAAACCCTTTCAATGGTCAGCTTACTGATGTCCTGGGATTTTTATTTTTAAATAAATCAGCTTCTTCAGAGCTTTGGTAGCTACTTTTCTGATTGTAACTTTCAAACCTCTAATTCTCAAAAGGGCCTTTTTTTTTTTTTTTTTTTTTTTTTTCCCCCAACAGAGTCTATTTGGGAAAGATGCTCTTCTGATCTGGATTCTTCTGATCTGGGAAGACTTCTGTTCTGCCAAAAATTTGTTCTTCTGTCAGTTTAGAGCTGCTCTCACAGCAAGCTCTTATAGGAACAATGAAATGCTCCTGAGCAATTAGAACAATCTGTACAGCTGAACATATTTTTAGTTTCTAATCCCCAAGGTAAAAATAGAATAAATGAATTACAAAACAAATATAAAAATATGGCTGTTAGATATAATTAGTATAACTCAGCTCTCATCAAGCAGGTTTACTGTAACTAATACACTATTTCAGTACTAATGACCATTAAAGGTATCATAACTTGTGACAAGAGGAAACAGAGTGGAGGAAAAAAAAAAAAAGCAAATCACAAAACACTTATTAAAACTCTTCCAGAGAAGGCATGAGTTGGGAGTTGACATTGTTCAAACTGCAGCACAAACTCAATAAAAGAAAAAGTGCTTTAAACGTTACAAGCGCCGCTCTCTTCAAAACAGCCATCTTGAATCAACACGTGGGAAAAATTCTCTGCTGATGTAAAACAGCATGAACACGTCCACCAAACTAGCTACCTGCGTCAGGGAATCCAGGCTCATGAGTCACTACCTAAACACAGGTGTTCTGGAAAACAAATAGAATCAAATAAACTATTTCAGGGAAAAACGTGGGCAGAAGAGAAAGATTATTAGGTAAAATAAAGGAAGCAAAAAGACCCTAAACAGGACAACATTTCCAAGCACGAAGAACTTGAGGAGCATTTTGCTTCTTAGACAGGCAGGCAGGCAAAGCTGAACGGGAAGAGGGAGTAGATGCTGTTCTGATACACTTTTTAGTATGCAGGACTATGTCTCAAAACACATTACAGCCCTAAGCAAGAAAGAATGGAATTATATGTAAATATACATCAAAGTAATGGTAAGGTCAGTATCTTGACTTAATCAAGAGAAAAAGATTTTAAAAAATAACAGGCATGGGAGGGAAAATTGTCCAGCCAGAATAGTGCATCTGACCACAACACAGCTGAAAGCTTAGTCAGACATGTACAAATTCATATTTAGGAGTTTAGATATGTTTATATGTTTTTGACATTTGTTTTGCTTGTAATCATAACAGTTTTCTAGAAATTGAGTAGCCTTAAATTCTGCTTAATGTTCTTTTGGCGTAGTAGCTATTGCTTATTTTAATCAGCAGGTCCTCCAATACAGGAATTATTCATATACCTTTTATTATTACAGAGTAAAAAAATAATAATAAACTATAACTTTTAGGGAAAAAACAGTAATTTTCAAATGTTAGTAAGAATTAATATCACAAATTAACAATACATTTTAGAAGAAATAATGAGGGCTAAATAAACACAGGGAGACACAGTAATAGTGAAAGGCACTGGAAAGGTAATTCCCACCATCTTTATGGCATGAAATCTGTCAGGGGAGCTGTCTTACCACAACTACAAAACAATCAGTTTTTTCAAGGAGGTATAAAGTTGCATACTTTACCTGAGATGTTTTCAACCTACAGGCT
Organism: Tinamus guttatus; assembly: GCF_000705375.1. Next base: position 564,527 of record NW_010584374.1, on the reverse strand, counting down.
GGATTTTGGGAATTGAGTTTTATTTTCTCTCCTTGACAAGGAATCTCTCAGGTTCATTACCTTCTCTCTCAAATACCAGTTATTTCCTGGAGAGGCAAGATTTCAGTGATGGCTCATTTTTGTTATCTTGTCATTGCCTAACTCCACTGTTCTTTTTCCCCAGTTTTTCAGCAGTCTTTGGAGGGAGAATTAAGAATGGCAAACTTTGGGAAAAAAAATAACAAAAATTATCTAAGACATAGACGTATTTAAAAATAATTAAGCTGTTGAGGTATTTGTTTATAGGATGCTCCCATGGTGCCATTAAACAGAACAGAAGTAGCAAGAGCTCTCCGAGTTCAACTCATGAATGAGGAGCATCATAGTTCAGCCTCTAAGTGTCAAACTGATAGGAAGCTAAAATCCATGTTTTCTTTGGGGTCTCATTATAATCAATCTAGTGCCAAGTTGGCTAGCTGCTTACAAAATAAACTGCACTGATACAAAAATGCTAACTGCAAATTCTCTTCAGACTTTATGGATGGGATTCATTTCCTTTAATACAAGCTTTGGGTGCTGTTTGACATATCTTGTGTCCACCTGGCATCCTGCCACCATTCCTCCAAATTCCAAAGGGTGGCAAACCTGCAACAGGTGCCAAACCTGCATCAGATTCGCATGTCCCACGCAGAGGCCTGGGATATCCAACAGCATCTCAAAAAACCCTAGGGAATTCTATTTAGGCAACTGAATCCCACCTTAAGCACCCCAAATGACAATTGTTTGTGCGTTCAGTTAATTGTTAGATGATATATGTGCGTGAAGTAAGAGACAGGCATTGAGGTTGTTAATCAACAACCAAACAGTTCAGACAGAAGTCAAGAGTGACAAGGAAGAAGAGCTTAGTGCAGTCAAGCTCTGTCCTACAATTTCCAACCCACTTCCTCTTTCCCTTCTCACTGCAGTAATCCCTTCACAAAAGGCAACAAAATCTCTTTATTCACACAAATATATCTTCTGCCACAAAGCAAGAGTAGTTCATGCTTAGCAATAAGCACAAAACCATTTATGAATCAACAAGGTATAGAGGTAAGTGTAGGAATCCTGCTGCATAAAAAGGGAAACAAACTAGGAGACCTACTGACATATTCTCAGCGGATTTGCGCTACAGAAAACTTCAGATGCTGACATCTCAAGCAAATCAGCCCAAACATAACAGGGTCCCACACCTAGGTCTCATACAACCAGTGTAATTTCATCAAAACTGTCCAACAAAAATAACTATATTGGCAGTGCTTGGATTTTTCTTTGTGTGTGCGTGTGTGTGTGTGTGTCCTCCAAATTCTGTATTCCTCTTGCATAATGTGAAATGTATGCTGACCCATGACCTCAACAATTAAAAAGAAAAAAAAATCTTCAAAAATTTCTTCTTTAAAGGCATACTTTATCATCTACACAATTTGTAAACATTGAAAAGTAGCTCCAGACCAACACATCTGCGGAAAAGGCAGACATGATCATGTGGCTCAGACGCCCAGACCCTAGAGCTCTGAACTAACCACACGTGTACTAACGGAGCACAAATATGTCAGCATGCATCCTGCTTTCTCAGGCCAATCAAAGGACATGCTATCAGTGATTACTCTGATTTCCATCGTGGTGTTATCACAGCACGCTGCAGCCTCAGGGTTTGGGTGTCTTCTAGGTAACATACAAAGGTAGTTCTGTGATTGTGGTACAAAAGCCTTCTTTGGGGGATTTCATTGCTATTATGTGACATACCTATAAATAATACCATTCTGTTGTATGTAAGCACAGACAGAAGAGGACAAAAAATATCTTTGTCACATCTGAACAGCCCCTGTGCAAGTGAATTGTTTCACGTATTTGAAATGAAGAACATTTGCCCCATACTCATTTGTAGGAATATCTGTTTGGTATTTTTAAGATATATTTTTACTGCATAGCTATTTGTCACAATCTCAAGCAATTATTATACTCAAAATGAAAACTCCTACACTGACTCCCTGTCGTCAAAGGGAAGAAGGTGAGTAGTAGGGGATTCCTATCTACTGTTGTTGCTCACCAGGATGATTCATGACCTCATAAACTTAAAAGTCTACAAAGAGACTGATAACCCACTATCAAACACAGTCTCTAGACTTGTCAGACCAAGCTGCCTTATGGCTATTTAATGTTGTAGTTTACAAGTAGTGAAGCTCCACACAGGAGCTACAGTTGCATTTATTGATGCTGTATCAAAAAAAAAAAAAAAAATGAAAGCATGTTATTCGATTCAAAAAAAATTAAGAAATTGTGACAATTGAAGTTCTTTTGCTTTCAAGAAACTGTCAGTAATTTTGTCTCTGTAAAGTTTCAACAGCTTATTTTAAAAACTTTTCCTCTGCAAGTATGTGGCATTAATTAAAATTCAAATAGCCTGCTCACAGTTTTCATGGCTAAAAGCCGAACTTTTCCAATAGCATGTCACTAGTCAAATCAAGCCGCATTTAATTTAAGAATCATGGGAAAGCAAAAGAGAGGAACCTTGGCAAATTGAAGGAAAGCTAGCTTGTAAGTACAGGAGTGGAGAAAGAACAGGACAGAAAGAAGAGGGGTTTTCAGCCCTGCAGAGTGCCAATTTGCTTATCATAGCCTTCAAATTGAATCTGTTCATTGCATCTGAACAACAGAATTGGAGACCATGATTTTCACAGAGATACTATAAAAAATCTAATTTGCTTTCAGACTATTAATAAGTTCATATGTGCATATTATTTATGTATTCGTAATTTATATAAATAATTTCAGGCTTATTTAATAAGATGGATGTATATGTGGACCCGCCAGGTGATCAGCCTTTTAGAACTCATTTAAACAGTTTACTTCAGCTAATCTTTATGAATTAGTAATGCAGGTCACTTAACTTATAAATGATTCCATAGAAATGTAAGAAGATATACACAGACCTTCTGCACACACTAGTACTACTGTGCTGTTAGCACATACTAGGCACTTCTAAAACCGTACAGTGCTCAAAAGCTATCTTAAAGAGCATGAAATTAATCATCACTCCAAGGGTAGAAGGTGCCAGACTGAAGAACACCTGCTTAAGTTCATCTTCCTGTATGTCTGCATGCACCATGATAGTCTTCAGTTAATATTTACAACCTAGGATTTCTTGTACATGTCATACCATCCAGCGCAAAAGATTATTAGGTGCTCATTGAGTATGAATCAATACTTGATTTACTCTGCTATTCAGCTCATAGCCACAAAGTTTCTTGGCATATCCTATTCCATTCCATCGTATGCAAACTATGAAAATCTGTTCTGTAGTATTTATTAAACACCGTCTCCCTGTGAAAAGAGGAAGGGGAATGATGACTCCATGCTTCAGGAACTGAGGTGTAAAGAGATTGAGGCTTAAATATGGCCATCCAATGCGAGCTATAGCAAAGAAAACCATAAGCGGTGCCAGGAGACTTGAGCAGCCTAAGCTGTAAACTGCAGTTTAGTCCAGCAGCTACTTCAAAAACACCTCAGCCATCTGCACAGCTAGTGCACATCCCTCCAATGGCTCTGAGCTGGGAAGCAATCACCCCTGGGGAAGCTGTTTCCAGCCATGAGTCAGAAACCTTCAGCATGCAGCTACACTGACCTCACTCATAGAAATGAGAGCTCTATACTTCTGACAACCAAGCAGTCAGATATTATTAAAACAGGGTGTAAATGAGTCGGGGAAGTGGCTTTTCTCTAGTGGCAAGGGACTTGCCTGTGAATGTATCTCACACCTTTGTGGCACCAGGAACAGACTCCAATTCTCCTGAGCAGCTCTCAGCTCCCCTTCCCCTAGGCCCGCCATTTTCTGCAAGCTTCCCTCATTCACCGCATATCTCTCAGGGTCTGCAGCTGTGGAACTGGATTTATCCCAGTGCAAATCCACCTGATGTACAGACCGGATAAAGAAGTCCGGTAGAATGAATTTGTGAATGTGTAATTAGATAGTTTATCATGGCTGTACAATCAGAATTGCAATGACCTAAGACAACATTGTCAAAATTAATTCTTTGAGTATTTTTTTAAGCATCTAATTTCACCACCTTCTTATTCAAATATGTTTTTGTTCAGTGTATTTTTAAAACTGCCAGAAAAAAAATACAGATCATACTTTCATATGAAAGCAACCTGACCAAAGCATGGAGCTTTTGGATCCATACTGCAAACCTCTGTCCTTTGTACTGATCAAGTGACTAACCACAGCAGTAAGCTGCTCTCTTCCATGAAAGTCATCACTAGAGAGAAGTGAGACATATTTTGAGTGAGTCAGCTACATAATACATCTGACAAGCAAGAAATGGTAGGCCATGCTCAGAAGTCTTCCATTCTCTAAGGCAGAGAGCAACATATTTGAATTGCACACGACTTCTGACCTATTTCTTTGATCTTAATGTTTTCTGCTTTTGCACCCTTCTTTTTATTTGTTCATCATTTTTCCCAAAAATTTCCAAACGCTGGCCCTCATCACTGTCATGCTCTCCACTATCTCTAGTCTCTCAGGTTTCTAAAGTCATCTTCTTGGGACTTCTTGCCCAAGTTCTCTCTTTCGCTGCCCAAGTTTTCCTCCTTTGTCTTCTCAGTTAATCTCAATTCTCTTACTTCTCCCCCATCTCAGGTCTTTTTCCCGGAGCTCTCTTCATGCAAATGAAATTGGCAAGCTAGCCAGGACTAAGTGAGACTTTCAGCACTGTTGAGCAACTTGAGCAGTTCTGAATTATTGTCTGGTATACGCAGTTTCATCAACTAGTTTCAAGTGAACTGCAGTGATAAAAAAGAGAAAAATACTAAAGAGAAAAAACCACTTTTTACAGTTTCCCTCTTTCTAGTGCACTTATCTGCTCTCCCCTTCACACTGTATTGCTCAGTTCTTAACCCAACTTTCCCAGCAGCAGAACATTCCTGAACAGCGGGCTGGATTCAGCTTACAGAGACAAGGTGAGCTGGGCTTGGACCAGGCTACAGATACTCTAACTCTTCTTGACATGAGAGGGATGAAAGGACCTTCCTAAATATCAACATGGAAACCAAACAGTAGAGTGATCTTCCACTTCCTGATCGTCAGGCTCAAACTAACAGAAGAGATTACAATTATATCCTAGAATATGCCCGTAAATTAAAATGCTGTTTGAGAGGTGAATTTTGCAGTTCTGATTTACAGCATAATTTAAAGATTCTTAATATAAATTACAATTTTCATTGTATTTCATGAACATTTTATTACACATAGCTTTGCAAATTGCATTTATTTTGCACCTTTTAATACAATGAAAAGCTGATTAAAAACTTTGAGAGATTCTTTTGGTATAATTCTTTGGATATAATTACCCTTCTGATTTTTAAAGACACTTTCAATCTACTTCACAAAAATATAAACCTTTTTCTTTAAAAAACATGGATTTCTCTTCAAAAGACATGGAGATGGAGCCGAAATATGCAAGATATTTTGCTGGCATTTCACTTTTTAAAACTATAAGCAAAGTATATTTTTGTAACAAAGATTCCATAATCGTTATTCTTTAATTAAATCTCTTTGTTGAAAGTAACAAAATGCCATTAAGAGCACAAGACAGTTATTAACATTCAGATCTTTCGCTTTTTGTACAATACAATATTACCTAAGTTTCCATGATTCTTGCTGTGTTATCCACCTCTCCTTTAAAGAAAATAACTCTGTAACCATAGTAATACTTTCCCACCCTGATATTATTTCCCACTGGCTTGTTCTAGGTTTTTGCACATAGCAACCACAGCAATCCTCATCCCAAACTGTGGATGTCTTCTGGGCAACTTTAACAAAATTAATGCATCTGTAAACTACCAAATATTCAGAGCAAGAATAATAAATGATGCATATGTACTGAATAGACTGAGTATTTAAAAAAAAATGTAACATGACTGTATGTTAATAGACAGTCTAACATACAAAATACCACATCTAAAATAATGTTATTTTCTAGTTTTATCATTTTCTACAGGGCAGTGCATCGATCTCTCCTTAAATAAAACAGATAAGCATCTTTAAACCATCTCATTATTGTTCATTAAGCTTAAAATGAGACATCAGGTTTACACTTCAAATCTACCATGTTTTTAATTGAAGTTATTTACAGCTTTACCTTCTCAGCTTGACTAGCTGGACTTCAGGTCCTCAAGTGTGGCACAGATTCTGCAAGGATTTGGACATACACTTTAACTTTTGGCATCTAAACTTTATCCTGGGTCATTAGTGATTCTCTGAATGTATCAATTTCATCAGCCTATCAATAAACAAGTGCAATTATATTTTATTCTAAAATATCTAATATGCTTTTTTGCTTACAAGTCGTTTTAAATAAACATATTTTAATTACTACTTCTCGTATGTTAAAAACACTGTTTTACTGAAGTCCTCACCCTCATTTAGGGAAGTGCTATATTTTGTTGATTCTTCATTTGATTGAAGTAAAGAGAGTGAAAGGGGACAGAGCGGTTGAGATTAAAATTAATGTTTTAAACTATAACTCAGTTCACAAGTCTAAGGAAAAATATAGATTTATGAAAGTTTTTACACAATTTTCAAAATAACCTTGGTTAAGGTGCTCTTCCCAAGCCAGAGTGAACTTTGGAAACTTTTACAGGAGTTAAAGAAAATGTAGGTAATTCTTTCCCCTAAGAAGTCAGGTAAAGCCAACCTTACTATTTTCTGTTTTAAGGCAGTTCAGATTGAGAAGAATTTAGGAAGACTTTGATCATTTCATTAATATTTTATGTACATCTTGTACCTGTTTATCCTATATATGCATATCCTGTAATTACAGATAGTTTCTTAATTACACTGTTTATTCCTTTCTTGTTGATAATGCATTAAGTTCTCCTTTCCTTTTCTCCATTCGTATGTTCTTGCTTTAGTAAATGTTAATGTTTATCCACTCTTTTTACCGGAGAACTGCCCGCAGGCTTATCTATTAGAAGTCATGAATGTCTTCTAATATTTTTTGCATTAAAAAACTGGCAAATAGTCATAATTTATATTAAATACCCTATTAGAGAGATTCTTTAGACATAGATAAAATGCTTCCCCGTTAAATAATGGTAAGCATTGTTTTAAAGGGCTACAGGCTAAAAGAGCTGAAGTCTAAAATGACTTTTTTCCTTTTACAGTTTTGTAAAATTTCAGAATGCTCTCTCCAGTCTGCTGCAGTTGGATCTTGTACCGGGACAGCAAATGACCCAATAACCAGTGAAAAAATAAAATGCTAAAGAAGTAGAAATGCGAGTGAGATCAGTGACTTTTATTAAATATTTGGGGAAATTAGAGAACATTCTTCTCTTATAAATGTTACCACTAAAAAAAAAAATCCTTTTTATCCTGTTTTACTGAAAATGCATTTGCTAAACAAAATAATGGGAAACCACCTCTTATCAAAACAATACAAACAGGTTTTCAACATTTCAAAAACAAGTCGCATCAGAAGCAAGACAAAACCATGCTTAGGACGTACACATTAACCCCTAAAGATTCACTGCTCACGTTACAAGGTATTATCAGGCAGCATCCAAAGTTTATCAATTCTGGCCTCAACTCAAATATGCAGTTAGATGCCTTACTACAAGCTTACCTAAACCGAGGTCTTTAATGCCACTTCAAACTAAATTAAAACACACAAAAAAAAGGACCCCCCCCCCCCCAGACCTATAGCTTAACTGACACAGCTGTTGTCTTCTTGGTTTCTGTAACGGGGATAGGAGGAGAAGCAGCAGATACTAGCAAGTTGGGGATAGGAGGAGAAGCAGCAGATACTAGCAAGCTGTTTCAGGTGTGTAATTGCAAATTGAAACATAATCTAGACAATTCTAGATCTCAGATCGCCCAGCTTTTCCAGTTTCATACAACACATAAGTTTCAGCACCTCTTATTCCTTTTCAACCTCATTACAGATCGTGTCTTATGTTGAATTCTTTACTTGCATTGAATGCAAAACCAGCATTGAATGATGCCATATGGCCTCAAGAGTTGATTCGGGAAACCAGAAAATAAAACACATACACCAGCATTTCAGCAGTTGGCCACAAAGTGACATCTTCATACAGGAACTGTGTGATACAACCAGCAGTGAGAGAATTCAGCTCTCCCATACCATCTGATGTCTCGGCCACAAGACCCTCCTTCATCTTTGTCTAGGGCTCTACGTCATTCACACTCACCCACTCTTGTAAAAAGAAGCAATCCTAGATACAAGATATTCCCAAACTATTGTGCATGTACCATTAGTAGGATGCCAGCTACTTCAAAATGATACACGAATGCGGCCCACACAGCCCAGCACCTCCTCTGAAACACATGGGAGATTCTGTAAAGCCAGGAACAATTGTCATATTGCTGGTCTGCAGCAAGGGTACAAAAAAAAGGGAACACCCACCTCTAGCAATCTTCTAGAGGAAAGTATCCAGCCTAGGTAAATCCCAGAGGTTGCTGGTGCCATGAGTGCTGCTGAGAGAAACCCCCTGAAGGATGAGGCTGCCTACGGCATCAGAATGTCTTGTTCCCAAACATACCCCCTTGAGAATATTTGTGATCATCCATTATCTATCTCTGATTCATCCCTTAGGTATCATCATTTTGTCACTGGCATGTTTCTCCTGGAAAGAACCAGTACTTACCATTTAACTGAAGATTTTATACCAACACATACACCCAAGGAAGCAGAATTGAAGTTCCATAGGCAACTTTGATTTCCTACTTCTGGCTATCTAGTTTTGCCCTTCTTTATATTTCTTTTAAGGAGCATTCTGTAAACACAAAGTTTCTTCAGTTTTAGAGGTAAAAAATAAGAAACCAAGCCTTTTTGTGGCATCCTACTGACAACTGCACAGCTGACAGGGCTGGAACTTAAACACTCAAACTTTAGCTCTGGTGCTTGAGACAACTGAGTAACCAATAGTAATTGTATCACCTTTTCCGATGCCCAGAACTAGCAGAGAAAGAAATCAAGAAATCCTGTGTCCTGCATAGTACACTAGGCTTTCTCCAAACCCATTTTTCTTACACTGAAAACAGCTCACAGAATGGTTAAGGTTGGAAGGGACCTCTAGAGGTCATCTAGTCCAACCCCCCTGCTCCAGCAGGGACACCTAGAGCACGTGGCACAGGGTGGCATCCAGGCAGGTTTGTAAGACCTCAAGGAGACTCCAAAGCCTCTCTGGGCAGCCTGTTCCAGGGCTCTGGCACCCTCACAGGAAAGAAGTTCTTCCTCATATGGAGATTAAACTTTCTATGTTTCAACTTACACCCATTACCCCTCATCCTGTCACCGGCCACCACGGAGAAGAGCCTGGTCCCATCCTCCCTACAGTCACCCCTCAGGTACTTGAACGTGTTGATCAAATCTCCTCTCAGTCTTTTTTTCTCCAGACTAAACAGGCCCAGCTCGCTTAGTCCTTCCTCATACGACAGATGCTCCAGTCCGTTAGACATCTTTGTGGCTCTACAATGAACCTGCTCTAGAAGCTCCACATCCTTCTTGTCCTGGGGAGCCCAGACCTGCACCCAATACCCCAGGTGCAGCCTCAGCAGAGCTGAGCAGTGGGGCAGGATCCCCTCCCTTGACCTGCTGGCAACGCTCCTCCTGATGCAGGCCGGGATCCCACTGGCCTTCTTGGCCACAAGGGCACATTGCTGCCTCATGGTTAACTTGTTGCCAACCAGGACTCCAAAATCCCTCTCTGCAGAGCTGCTTTCCAGCAGCTCATCTCCCTTTATTTTCACACTACCCACTGCCCCTCTCTGCCAATCAAAGACACTTTCACAATCAAATTACTTCATATTGCCAACATATAGGTTGAGTTACTCAAGGCAGAACAAAAGATTCAGCTTCTTCCAAGTAGTGCACAATACAGTTTTGGGGTCAGGGCAATTAGGTCTACAATTAACAAAAGAAAATGACTTCACATCCCAACTGAAGAGAGAGTATGGAACAAAATGTAATGCAAGGACAACACAGTTGAAAACAAAACAAAGACATGCCATTCTCCGTAACAATGCAGTTGTTATGATATTGAAAATATTTTTAGAATGTACCAGGGAACACAAAAAGAGAAAACCTAGTGGGAATAGCAGTCTAGATCTGCATTGTTCCCATATCTTTCATGACGTATACAACAGTCTGATTCCTCTCCAAGTGAAGCTTAAAAGCTTCACTCGGAATCAAACTCTTAAATTTTTCCCAGAAAAATATCGAAATATCAAAATGTTTTTAAAATGAGAACTCTGTCTACAGAATTTTACCTGAAGCAACATATTGACTCTCTCCAAATGGTTCTCAGCATCTTTTACTTGTATTATGAAAACAGTCTAGCAAAGGAGTGCATTATCTAAGTTTTCCGTTTCCAGAGGCTCAGATAGTCTGTAGATACACCACACACAACGCAGTCACAACAAGGCCTGAGCTACCACCATGTTTAACTTCAAGTTTTAGTATGCTACCCACTTGACCCTCAAAAAGTTAAGGTAGCATATCTCAATTCCAGTTTGCATCTTTTATTTTGAAGGAGATTTAATATTTTGGGAGTCGATCATGCATATTCCACAGTTCCTTATCATGCTTTCCCACTATCCCGTCCTGTAGAAAGAGTTTATCTATAGATGAACATGCTACACAGCCTTTTCTAGTTGTCAAAAAAGGCAATGGCAGCTCCTCCTTTCAATGTGACCAGACCTTCTGCACACGTATCAGTAGCAGACCCACTCTGCTGTAACAATACTGTCAAACTGTTACCATTCCAAGCCATACTTAATTTCTTGGCCAGGCCAAAAATCGGTTTGCTAAGTAAACCAACACGATACCCCAGAAGGATAGATAAGGCAGTCCCAGTATTCCAGCTATATCTTGATTTTCCAGCTTCTAACACTTCCTCAAGAGCTGGTGATCACCGCCATACATACACAGACACACAGAAAAACTAACTGAGGCTCTCAAGACTCCACTCTTCAAGGGGAGCAAGAACATGGCAATGCCGAGTACTGTGATACTACACGTTATGACTCTGTTCTCCTTAGAAGTGTGATGTTCATATGAGCGCAATGGTGAACATGCAAATCCTAGATGCTTCCTGGATTCCCCACACTTCCTGAAGGTATGGCACAGTTTCAATTCCCATCTATCCTCCAGGAAAGTAGGAAGATTATTAGGAATAGGCAGTTACTGCTTTGATAAATCTACACACAGCCTCCGTTACACCAAGCAGCACCTCCAGTGTAGATAAGGAAGGGACCCACACACAAACTAAATTAGTGGCAACAGCTCATGCATCGACATGATGTTTCCTGAGGAACAATACAGAAGGTGACAGCAGAGGGACTGCAGGCAAAACAGTGGCAGTAAGAGGCTGCTATCTCCACATCCATTAAAGGGCTGCAATACAGGAGGTCTTAGGAAAGCAGATTACATGAGCAGTCCTGTCGAGCCACAGAGCCCTCAGAAGCTGAGCAGCCCTAGTCTAGTTTATTTTTGATAGAAACTGATAGAAATTTTGATATATTTTCATAGAAACAGTCCCATTTCTGAGAGCATAACTTGCTAAGGCAAATCACCACACACCAAGATTTAGTGGATGCCAAAGCCGATCCTCATTCAAAAGTGTAACAAACAGGAAAGTTTTACACAGACAACTTCCTTCACACATGCACTTTCTGAACAGCTCTGTGTCAATCCTGATTTGTCAGTTATCCAAAACAGATTCGTAGTTCCAACTTTATTCACGCAATGAGCAACACTTCAAGAGCAACACTTCAGTGAGCAACACAGTAAGAAAAGAAACACAAACTGCAGCTCATTTGTAGCTCTGCTAGGACTTCCAGGGACATTCCCAGACAAGAGTCTCTGGTACCTACTTATCATTGCCATCATCTACTGATACAAGGACAGAGGGACATACCAGACAACTGTCACTACAGAATGAGCTTTAACACCTGCATGTAGTCTGCCTGTGCTTAGAGCCTAACAGACTACACTTTCAAAAAGATCTACCAAGACCAACAGCGTGACGAAGGACTTGCAGAAGACAAGGTGTTGTTGATTTAAGCTGGTATTACAATTTTAGAGTCATTTCAATAAAGCATGGCATTAAAAGAGAGCTATTTGACTTGTAAGTAGCTTTTGAAAGGTTCAAGAAAGGAGTGTAAAACCTGGGTTAACCTGTTAAACCTTAGTTTAGTGCATGGAAGTGCACCCATGAAGATGCCTTATAAGACAGTATCTCCAAACATAGTTTGTTCAGAAAGCATGAAACATCCAATAGGAACAGGCCATTTCATTGTCTCCTCCCCATGCTGAAAGACAGAAACAGATAAGAAAAAATGGGAAATTTGGAGCAGGGGAGTTTATAAGAGCTCCTTGACTCCTCACGTAAGATGAAAATCCAGTTCATTGAATTTGTTGCAATGTTCACTGTTAGATATGATGAAGCATACATACAGACTACTCATCTTGAAATACAGAATGCAAGAAGGAGTTTGAGAACACAGTTTAAGATTACTGTTTTCTCAGTCTGAAGGTCCTTTCCGCAGACAGTGCTGCAAAACCCTACATAAGCACATTTATCTCCAATCAAGTCTGGTATTTCTCCCAATCCTGGGCAGCATACAATAATAGTACACAGTGGAGGCAAGAGGGCAATGCGAATGCAAGGCCATATTCCTCTAAGGACACAGAAATTCAGCTGTATGTCTGAAACTGGGGACGATAATTTGATGGCAGCTTCCTTCCTTAAGCTGTTAGATCACAGCAGGAAAAAAAAAAAACAGAAAAAAAAAATCACTTAACATGTGCCTTGCAGACAACATCATGGCAAGAAAAGGAATGGACAATCCCTAAACAGCTAATAGGAAAGCAAAACAGGCAAATTAACTTTCATGTATGACACTAGTGAGACCAATACATAAAATATATATCGTTGAACTGCAGGCAGAAAATACTAAAAAGACAGAAAAAGTCCCAAGCAACTAAAGGGATGAAAGTGTCCTCAGTTAGGACTTAAAGAGTTTAATCTGCATAAATATTCAATAAGGACAATTAACTGTGTGGACAAAGTATAATGATGAAAACACTTAAGAGGACAGCACAGAATTCAAGATACTGAGCACATCAAAATGACTCTCAGGCAGATTGTGTCCTGTTGCATGCAAAAGGTTTCAGAAAATAGGCAAATGATCTTTCTAGCCTTGAAGAAAAACAAGATTCTGAGGACTTTATTCAACTGTTAACTGAAGACTGAGATTAGAAGAAACTATTTGACGTTTTCAGTAACTCATTTCCTATTAAAAGCATCACTTTTAAAACAAAAGCATTAAGAGTGAGAAAGCACAACCATTTCCAAATTCCAAGTTATAGTGATAGAGATTTCAAAAAAATTAATTTCTATGAAATATTTTGCACTCATTCTGTAATTGGGAAAAATTCATATGAACGTCAGCATTGCCTCCTACCAACTATGACCAAAATATTGCCTTCTGCTTCCCATCAATGACACACAATTACTGGCATTTTATTTCAGAATCTGTATGTGAGGACAAAACGAACACATTAGTAAAAGGTTGTGGTTAGTTAGGTAAACTCCCCATGGTAAATTTAGTTATTTCCTATTCTCATAACTTAGTAAGACATGAAAGTCTTCTGCCACTCTGTACCTTCTCAATACACAGAAACTCATTTCAAACCAAGAAGAGATACAGAGAGTTCCTCATTTATAATAAAGTAATTAATCACTGTCTGCTAACACTCTCCTATTTTTGTATCTCTTTTTAGAGGAATTCCCCAAGCTCTCCCTCCAAACAGAGTTTTGGGTATATCATTATATACATTATCAAATACTAAATAAACAACTCTATGCTCCACATGGTGACTATTCTCACCCTATCTTCCATACTTCTGCCACCAACAATTCCCTCCCACTATATGTAGAAAGATTAATGTAGAAAATGAAAATTAAAAATGCAATATGAAAATTGTATGCAAAAAAAGGAGGAAAGTCAAAAGGCCCACCTTAAAAAATGAGAAATGCTGTGAAGACAACCAACTTACTTAGGTCTAAACAGTGGGTGTCTGTAGGCATTATATGAAGTACAAATAATAAAAACATTACAAACATGAGTGTGGAATTTAACTTCAAAATATATGAGTATTTGCATTTGAATTAACTTCCCGAATGATGTAAGAAAAAAATAGACGATATGATAGAAAACAGAAAATGATTTGAGAAAAGCAAAGCAGCACACAGTAACAGCTTAAGCAATACTCCTTACACTTCATCTGCCATTCAGTATCTTTCTACAATAAGCTATTTTAGAGCAGGAAGTATCTTAATCTAGAAGCTACATGATCCCAATAGTATAAGATTTGTATAGTGTAACATCATATAAATCTCCAGCAGCATAAGAAAATTATTGATTTAATATTAGACTGTAAGCAGGCGTTATTATGCAAACACACAATAAGGGATAAAGAAGACCAAGACCTACTTGCACACAGTCTTTTTTTTTTTTTTTTGCTAAAGCTTTTATCAGAACAACATTATGGAAACACTGCAAAATCTGAACTAAATTAAAATGAATTCATTAATGACAAGTTTGTAACAGCCCTACATGATGTTTTAGCTATGTATCAACTTCAAGAGACTGTTCAATTCATTTAAGACAGAAATACAGTTTTCAGCACATCAAGACAGCATCACTACAAGAAAAATTAATTATAATAAGAAATTAATGACACCAGCCACCAAGTATTAACAGCTCAATTATAAGACAGGTGCAAATCCCTTTCTGCTTAATTGTTTCGATCCTTTGCTTTCCAACTGTCAGTAAAAACTGAAACACAACTCATGCATGAAACTGCTTTCAGTTTGTATCTTGTACAAGCACACGTAAACGAATTAAGCCAACACAAAAAAAACACAGGCCTATAACCCAATAAAGTCATAATACTCAAAAATTCCTCTTATTTCTCCTCCTTTGATAGATCCAATCAGCATAGGCACCAAGACCTAACTCTTCATCAATGCATTTTGGATCCATGCATTTGATTACTGCTACACGTTTTTCTTTCTTAACCTTCATTATTTACACCAGACCACTTCTTCAAAGACTCTCAGCTAATTTTGATTTTAATTCCAACTCCCTAAGAATTTTCCAGCTTCTCAGTTTCATATTATCCACAGGTTTGATAAGCCCTTACTATGTTTCAAGGCATTAATTAATTAATGAGAACTAAATCAAAACAGAATTTCTAAGCTTTCTTCCAGCTTGAACCATCAAAATAAAATAACATTCAAAGCACTTATTTAACCACTCACGTTTTACTGACAGTTCAGCAAAGCATTTAAAAAATAGAGTAGCCCATCTAGCTTCAAGCTGTTCTGAGCTTTTGAAGTTCTGCTGAATCAAGGTCCTAGCAGTCATTCCAAGGAAGCTGCTACGTAATTAAGGTTTCAAAGCTCATTATAAGCACCACTACCACTAGTTCACCCCTGTCTCCCAGCACTCCAAAGGAATCACTTTTCAGGTCCACTCTGCAACAAATTTGTGCTATATTTTGGGGGGCTATTTAAGATAATGCTGCACCTGAAACTTGAAAATTACAATTTAAAATACAAGGTGGTGTTGGTAACACAGATGCGTACTTAATCCAGAAGAAATTGGTCCTGATTTAACAGCTTTAGGAGCAAGGGATGGAGGGTGGCGGGAAGGCAGATGTAGCAAGTGCCACAGAACTCTTCAAAGCAACCACCAACCCTTCCGGGTCCAATGAGACTTATTTCCATAGTTTTTTAATTCACCTTAGTCAAGATGCCCCACATAGCTTCAAGCAAAAACTCAAAGGCTCTGTGCTGGATATTCAAACTTGTGCCAACTGAAGCCTAAATGCATAGCTAAGAATGGACATTCGAAGAGAAATGTGGAACATGTCTGATTTTACATCAAGGTATGGAGATCCCCTCCCCTGAACTGCCCAGTATTTCAAAAGAAGTTTTCAATTCACAGAATTACATCTAACCAGTATTGTTCCCTTCATAAGGTTCAAATAGAAAGGAAATAGCTCTATTCCTAGTCCTTTCCCCTTGAATAGCGCTACCTACAAGTTCATCTCTTGTGATGAAGCCTGAAAAAAGAGAAGTGATCGCTGCTGCAAAAACGATCTGCCCAAGAGTACTTGAAGAATATTTATCAGGCCTCAAGTTTTAACTGGTCACAGCACTAGAGGTGGGCATTACTGGTAGTCTTTGAGACTCTAACTATACCTGTAACTATACTGTCAAATATTCATTACAATTAGAAGTTATTTGTGCGGGGAGAAAAGGAAAGAGGGGGAGTATTTACAAATTTCAGGAAAAATCCATGTGGGACAATTTAGAAAATGAATAATATTAGATTTGGACAACTGAGAGATTAACAAAAGTAAAATTGCAGAGAAGAAAAATCAGAGAAATGAAAAGGCAACATAAGAGAAGGTATATCTAAAAAAGAGAAAAAGTAATTTGCAACATCAGCCCCTTGAATGAAAGGATTGTAGTTTCTCTACACACTCATCAGCCAGGAGAATGAAAGGCTGTAGGAAGGGATGTCAGAAGCCAGCTTATCCCTGGCCACTAGCTCAGCAGAGACCTGATAGACTGTTTTTTGTTTTGAACTCTGGCTTCCACCTTATATAAGGTTCCATAGGAGTTTACAATTCTATCTGTGAGCAAAGCAGACTTCACATTACTGAAATTTGAGTCAAGGACAGCATGTGACTTTCATTTTGACTTCAGAATTATTATTGTTTTTATTACAGAGTACACAGTCAAGTTATCGGGAACAGTAAGAATAATACAGATAAAAACTAACAACTGCAATCAACTATTTGTAAGGTGAGAACACTAGAGGATAACTTCAGTAATCCTCTTCAAACAGAAAAGAAGCAAAAAAGTTTAGTACATATGCAGAAGTTTAACCCTGCACCAGGCATTCAATCTTCTCAGAGAAATTTCCATTAGAAAAATCTAACTAAAACAGTTTCCAAAGAATTACCTTCATTCAATGAAAACACTACCATAGTGTCACTTTCTTTATTGAGAACATTAGGATAAATATGCTTAAGAGTGCTTGGATGGTAGACACCCATTTCTATTTGAAAAATCATGACAATATATTGCATTTCTCGTTTTTTTATTTCTTTTTTTTGACATACCTCATTATAGAAAATGAACATTTTAAGACTGACAGTAAGTTTTGTTCCTATTATATAGCAAAACTCTAGAAAGTATTCAAAGAAATTGTCAAAATAACTAACCTAGGAAGAGGACTGATCCTTCTCCCATTCTTGGGAAGCAACAGAGCATTGGGGTGAGTGGTAGAATGCAGACTGAATCTCTTGTTTCAAACAGGCTATATAACTGCAACTTATCTTTTCCTTTATAATTGCTTATATAGAAAATATCCACTTCCTTATGAAAACCATGAAAAAAAATGTTTTAGCTAGCACTGTCTCTATGTATGTGATGTCTATTCTAGTACCACAGGAATCAAGTGGCTGCTAACAGCAGACAGTGAAGGCCAGGTCTGCCATTAACATATGGAATGGGCATATCCACAAAAGTCAGTTTCACTCTCGATGAGCAGGCTGGTATTCCTTGTCTGCACCATCAGTCTTTAGCCAAAGGCAACAGAGAGACTCTTGCAGAGGGAGTTTCAAAGCAGGAAGCAGCTCTGGGCACTCTGTGTCACCAGGGAGCTATTTTTCTACAACTAATTTTCCTTGGAGAGAGGTAACCTTTGGATATACCACCAATCTCCATGTCTTTAACTCTTTACAGATCATAGTATTCTGCCTGTTCTGTTTCTGTAACAGACCTCTGTCTGTAAATACAGACATATTCATAGCCCTGTCCACTCAGACATTTCTCTTCCTAATTGCATTTGATTATTTTTCCTTAATTTCATTTGGGTTGGATTACTCTAAATAATTCCCACTCCATAACTTTTACATCTATTTAATATTTAAACACAATTTTCATGCCTAGCAGTCAAGTTATCCTTTATTCTTAATAGCCTATTTTCTTCAAGACCTTGCTGTGCCCAATTCTAAATAATGCAACTTTAGCTCATGTACGTTTGGATAATAAAGAATCTAGGTGTAATCTCACCAGGTTTATAGAGAAAGAGATTTTATCTCCCATGTTTACAATTCAAAAAAAATCTTTTGCATTTTATTATAAATATAAGATTTTTACAGAGTAAATTTTATTTTCGCAATTAGAGTTTTAATTCAGTCCCTCTGAAGACAGCCTGCAAGGAATATGAAGTGGCCTGCCTGCCATGAGAAAGAACAGAATGAAGCCTGAACATCAGAACACATCAGAACATAAAGAATGAATATGAAGTCCCTCATGAAAGCATCAAACTTATTGGTGTGTATAATGAAGATTGGTTGAGTCTTAATAGAAATCCCTTTTTCCCCAAAAAAATTATTAGGTGCAAAAAGTCATCCTTCTTACTTTTTTCCTCACCAATAATTCTGTTCTGCATCAGCATTGGCATAAGGCCAACATTTTCTCCAGAGGACTATAATTTATCCTCATTTTACTGAAGACTGGCTTTATTCAATCAGGCTAAAGACACATCCTGCTCCCATATTTTGTCTCTAGCAAATCTCCAAGACCAGAGGTCTGGGGAAGAACATCAGAAAGCCTGCAGAGCTACAACTCAAGCTTCCTCCCCTGCTTTCAACAGTCTATGGCTTGTGTTCCTCTAAGCAAAAGATGGTGCTTTTACACAGAAAACCATTTACAGACTCTTCCAGGAATTCTTCTATTGGATTTTTGAACCTAGACAATCTTTTAGCACCCACAGTGGTTCACAGATTAACCCTGTACTATGTTAAAAATAAATTAATAAACAGAAAGTACCTCACACCATCACAAACCACACACAGTTACTTGTTCTGAATATGCCACTTGGTAAATTCATCCCATTACAGTCATGACTGCAGATTTTTTTTTTAAATCATACTCACCTTCAGCTGTTTCTTTGCTACACTGAAGATTCCTAACTTATTTAATTATGCTTTATTATCATTGCCACCTTTCTATGATTTCTAGTTCTACTGCTAGCTTTTTGCTTGTTTCTGTAAGGGTACCAGAACTGCACCCAAGGGTATAGTTTATACTGGCATAACAGATTCTTGTTTTACTGATTATTCTCCATATTCTCCACCATAGTTTTCTAACTTTGACTGGACACAGCTCCTGTCACCTGCAGTTAACACCATGCAAGGGTATTCTTAGAGCAAGAGCATACTTGGCCATCACTCAAGATTGAGATCTCATCTACAGCATGCAATTTCAGGATCACGTCCTTACAAGCCTGCAACAGCCAGCCTAGAGATAACAGTAGGATCATGCACTTGGAGCTCTACTGGACATACATTGTGGGAAGAACACCTTCCTTACATATGCTTAGTGTTGTTGCTAAAAGGATGTATTCCTGCTTCTTCCCAAGAGCTCACTTTAACTACAGAGTCTACAAAGTATCATGCAGTGGTGCAACTAGTCTCACTTTGCAAGCATATTTATCATCTGATATTAAGGGTGTGCTACTGTTTGACTGGAAACCTGATATTCACCTCAGCAGTTAGAATGTAAGTTAAATGATCTCACAGCCACACTTAAACACACACAACACCACACACACACAACATACCACCCTTTTGTTCTTGCACTAGTTTGCACCTGTTAAGGTTAAAAGGGAGGGAGAAAAAAAACAAAACACACACAAACACTAAACCATGGGCCCAATAAGAGTTTACTAAAAACCTGAAAATTGTAAGACTCCTATACAACTATTAAAAAAGTTTATTTTTCTTATGTAAACAGTGTCATTAACAGATAATACACACTGATACAGCATGACCACCTGGCAGGTATAATTAACACATCACACCCATCTTCAGGATAGTATAAAATAAGCAGTTGTACAAGTGCTTAAACACAGTTATCTTACAACAGAACATACAGCCAGCCACAACTTCCAGTTCAAGAAGCAATCAGAATTTTCTGCCAACACAAAGCATCTGTAGCACCTTTCATAGGAAAAAATACTTACAAATACATCCTGCAACAAATAAGTGGTATTTTATGCAAACGGGACTTGCTGTTTCAAAATGGGTTCTTATGTAATTAGATTTCCATTTTAGATTTCTCACTATGAATTCAACTTTCAAATATATGAGGTCTGCTCTGTTTTCTAAGTTAGAATGTACATCACTTTCAAAACCAAGTAGTTTTTCCTCACCAACACTGCTGCTGTCTCCATAGATAAGATGATTAAGCATTTGTATTTTGTTTTAGAAGATAAATTTCACTTTATTGTACAGTACAACAATACTGAATAGTCAATTTCTGGTACAGGCTTGATTTTCAGCTGATAGTGGAAGGGAGAACAATTTTCTATCAAATCTAATTTGCAGTAACCCAGTAGAGTGCAAATACACAAGATACTTAGTAATCTTCAGTAATGGCAGGGAAACTCATCATAAATTGCTGAATGCTATGAATCATCTTGTGAACACATAACTGTTACATACAGCAAAAGGCACTTTTAACAAGTACTTTCATTCATTTATGTCAATACTTCATAATTAGCACAGAGAAATGTCTGTAGATTGAACTCTTGAATATCACACTGCTTAGTTACCAGTTTCCTTTTATTTAATATTTTGGTGAATACTTGATGTAATGAAAGACCCCATTAAAATTTTGCACCAATGACACATGGCATTTTCATTATCCCATTCTAAATATGTTAGCACAAACTAATGAACTCAGTGCCCAAAAAAGCCATAAGCATATGCTGACCTGAACTATGTAAGCAGTTCAACTGACTTGAACAGGGTTATTCACATAAAATTTAAGTGTATACTTAACTGCTTTCCTCAGTATGCAATTAAAAAAGCCAGAAAAATCATTTGACAGCTACATAGACTTTATACAGCTTATTTATCCTTCTTTTGTCTCATCCAGCTATACCTAAGCAGATCCCTACTCACAAACAACAGGTGATGAGCCTGATGGCCAGGCAAGGATTGTTAGAAGAACTCTTCCTTGCAGAACAGCTCCCAAGATCTGGACTCTGGCAGTTTTTCAGGATATTCTACACAAACATGAAAGCACTGGACAGCACACAAGCCTCACTCACAGATCAGTCTTCCAATTCATGAAGAGAGACAGCCGCTACCCAGACAGTTTATAGCTCCAGGGTTTGGGTCCCCAGGAAGCTATAACTCAAATGCAATTCCCCAAATGTTTTCAAATTGAAAGGAAATAAATTGTTTGGATTACAAGTACATGAGGTTCTGTATCACTAATTTAAACAAACATTAAACATTATAAATATGTAAATAAATTGGTAGTCAGATGATTGGTCATACCTGATGTGATGCATGTTCTTGGCACACTAACTAAAATCAATCATGCTATCTGCAGATGTGTTTTACTTTCCCATTTGGGGCTAACTCAAAACATCCCCAAGTTTGGTTACTCAAGGCAGCCTTCACAAAGCAACTTGGTCCTTTGTGAACACTTGTTATGCTATATTTCCTCAGAAGCAATTTAAAGGTTTAGATAAGAGCCCTTCTTGGACTAGAATAGGAATAGTCAAATGCAAATATATTAAATACAGTGGCAGATGCATTTTGACACTTCTCACCAGGATAATCTCCCATTCACACAATCCCCAAAGACTCTCAAGCTCTAGCTCTCAGCTTATCCTGTCTTCCCTGGCATTCTGGAATGTGGATCCATAGACTAAATTCTACAGGCTTTGCACACTAATGTAAACATAAGAAAGTCTTACCTTAAACTAATGCTGTTAATTAATGAGAAAAAAGACTAAGTAATCTATTTCCCTTTGCTTTGAAAAAAAGCTAATCATGAGCTCCTATGTACTGCTTATTTTTACATGTTTATTTCACATCTGAATCAGTGCATTAAAAATACTTCCATTCTATAACTTCATTTTCCCTTACATCACATGTGCTTCACAACTGAAAAGTTACTTGAAATGGCATCTTAACTTCACCTACATGATTCTCTTCACACTGATTCTTCAGAACTCAAAATAAGTACTGAAAAAGACATCAAAAACATCCAGACAGGAACTTTCTACTGTATCTCAACTTTCTCCATTTTAGCTATATTCAAATATAGGACATACTGCTAGTTTGATCAATACAAAGTTTTTAGTTATTAAAAGAAAATCTAATTGTTTTACATTGCAGTGCCTCAATTCTTTATAATTAAAAGAAACCTTGAAAAGCATGTGCATGTAAGGTGAACAGCAGGGACCATTTCATATTGCTTTCAGAGTTTTGATTTTAGTTATCAAATATAGACTTTCCATGACATTTTGATTAGGATCTCAGTGTGAATACATTAAGTGATAATTGGCCCAGAAATACCTAGGGAGCCAGGAATGCAAGAATACAGTAAATACTGGGAGCACCATAGGCAGCTATATGAATCACATCACATACCTGTGGTTTTTCAGGTTCCTGTGCTTAGTCATGAGTACACTCTCTTCATTTTCTCATGCACAGAAAATTTCTGCCAATTTTTGTTCTTGGCTTCTACACTGCCACCTGTAGTCAGGCAAGAGAATTAACCATAGTTTATGCTATAGACCCTATTACCACAGTAATTTCAGCTCACTTGTTTTTCCTATGCAACCATCCTATAGTGTTCCCCTCTAAAGTGAGTATTAAAATACTTAAATATTTACACTAAGTTATCTGCATTTTTCTTCACGAATAAGTTTCAGGAAAGAAAAAACCCAAAAAGTTAAATTAATTTAACCAAAGAAAATACTTAAATCTCTGAGATTGATAATGGCTCTACAGGCTTTTGTATGATCTTTGTAGCCCAGTGGACACATTATAGCCTTGGCAAAGGGAGAATGTGAGGAGCACAAATATTTGATAAATGCAAAAAAAAATCCCCAAAACGTAATTCAATTTGTTCTTCCATCTGGAAAGAGAACACAACTTTACAGAAAAAAAAAAAGTGCATGCTTGGCTTAGCAGCCTTACATATATCACACAGATTGTATTTGTAAAGGACATCCCAGAAATAAATAAACAAATAACAATCCCCGACTTTTTATTTAAGTACGGCAGGAGCAGTAGCTCCATCCCAGGCGGGCTGCAGCCCGAGCCACGCACCACAGAGCCTGCGGAATTACCCGCTTGCCTCGGG